>JAHWFO010006931.1:2634505-2713127 GCA_023313115.1 Rhysida immarginata | reverse complement strand
ATTATTATTATTATTATTATTATTATTATTATTATTATTATTATTATTAATTGTTTTGCTGAATTATAAAATTCGCCTCTTGATATGTTGGGAAGCAAAAAAAAAAAAAATTCCATCGTCCGTATCTGAAAGTTTTCGTTTTCATGTAAAAATGTTATTATTGAGCTTAATCTCCGAATGAAATGTTGAGATTGAATTGAGAGCAGCGGTCTTCTTGTTTTTCGGGTTAGATAAGACGTTTCCTTTTACAGCCTCACACACGCATAGGCTTCGAAATTTGTTTTTCCATCTCCCGTTTCCCTCTTTTTTTTTTTTCTTTTTGATTCCTGATAGCGTTGTTATCGTTGTGATTGTGTCTCTTTTTGGAAGTGCCTGTATCTATATAAAATGTGTGTTTGTAAAAGGGAGAGAGAGAGGGAGAGCAGGATAAAAATTTGTTGAAAAATTTTTTTGTGTTCTTCCGCATGAATTATACGTTCTGTATGAAATTGATGGTTTTCATTTTCTTCCTCTCGTCTGCCTGTCTGTCTATCTACCTTCCTTACCCTCCTCCTACCCATCCCTTTACAATCCTCTTGTTTTGAGAATTGGGGGAAACCATTGAATGGCTCCCGTGTTTGATTTGTGGTTGGAGCGCATTCTCTTTCTTTCTCTCTCTCTCTCTCTCTCTCTCTCTCTCTCTCTCTCTCTCTCTCTCCGGTTGGGGGCTTTTTAAATTCGCACACCGAAAGAATCACCTGTCAGCTCTTTTATACCGTGTTATTTTGAAACAAAAGAAAAAAGCGGTAAAGGAGGAAAAGTTCCACACCCCTCCCCCCCTCTAATGGTAACAATTTTTATTCAATTTAGGTTTTTGATTTTTTCCTTCATAAGCATAAATATTCTTGAAACGGGTATTATCTCCAAATAAAATTAAAGCTGATGTAAATTGATAGCGCTGTTATCATTAATTTATATTCACCTCTCCCAGCACATCTTCTGATGAATGAAATTAAATAAAAACTGATACCGTCGGTTGAATTTCCTATTGCTTATGGGGAAAGGGGAATTGAGGGAAGAAAGGATTGAGACGAAGAGATTGAGGATAAAAAACAGGAGCATACTTTTTTAATTTTTTATTTTTTTTTTTGTATCTAACTTCGATCACCCCGGGGAGGAATATCGCAACAGCTTCAGACGACAGAGATTGTTGTTGCTCCAGTTGGCGACGAGAGGGCGCTACAGAAAGAGGACCCGCAATTTTTTTAACCCCCACCCTTTTTATTTTTACCCTGCCTATCCCTCACGCTCTCTCTTTTGGGCCCTGCTCTTCCAATTGCCTCGAAAATGGTCTCTAATGTTGGAACGGCTCCCAATTCGCAATAACTTATTTTCTGACAGACGTACAAGGGAAGAAAGTTTTTCTCCATTTTTTTTTCTTTTTTTCTTTTCCAGGAGGGAAAAATATTGGAGGACCGAACGAGGGGGGAGAAACGGAGGAGGAGATAAGATACATAAAATAGAATGATATATTCCTTTGTCAAATGCATATACATATAGTACATGAGAAATGTTTGCCATTTTTCTTTCTGTAATAAGGCTCCTTATGAAGTTATAAGATTTCGGCTTCCTGCTCTGTTTCAGTAAAAGGTTTGTCAATATTAAATAATATGAAAATAAATCGTTATTAGGAACAATAATGCCCTGTCTTCTAAAAAAAAAGGCACTATATAATACAGTATGTACCAGGGGCGTCCAGTAAATATCCGGACTGATTTAATTTTTAAACTACTACAAATTGAATAAGTTTTCTGCTACTGCATTTTTTCCCATTCTACAGTCTTCTTTATTCCGGCAGCGTAGAATTCTGTTGGCTTGTCTCTGAACCATTGGAGAATGTTTCTTAAGATGATCATAATAGGTGAAAATTACTCGGAGTCCAGTGGCAGAACTTATTATAATGCAATTGGCTAATAACTGATACAGTTTTGGTTGTTTCGGCATTCACCACAGGAAATGTTATAAAACTGAAGTGATTCCTGATAATAGTGCCCTCACAACTTTAGTTTATGCCAGCAGTGATCGGGATGTTGTGTAAAGTAACCCATTGATCATTCAAAATCATCTATTCTATTGTATGTATGGCTTCTCTCATAATGACCGTCACAAAAGCGTCTATACCATTCAAACACGGACGAAGGTGACACAGTCTGTTCTCAAGCACACATGACAGTCGTCGATGAATTTCAGCATGTTTTGAACCTTTTTTCACTAGAAATTTTTTGATCTCAGGTTATTCCTTACCGATCGGACGCCATCTCGAATAACATGGTGCGTGAAAGCGGCTGATATTTGCAGATCCCACCAATGGTTATCTGTCATATGAAGTTCAGTTTGGAATAGTTAATAAATTTAGTAAGCTAACTAAATAACTTTTGGGCAAAAATCCGATTATTTACTGGAAGCTTCTCTTTAACATGTACGCCATTCGTGTACAGAATCACACATTTCTACTCTGTAAAAGACGTCACTAGGAAACTACAGGAATTTTATGACAGACTAAACAAAAAACTCTCATCAAGTGCCTCTAATGCATTATTGTCACTAATATTTTTTCATGAAATTATTCCTTTTGTTTCCGCATACCATACCACTCTTTTTGAACGGTGCTGTAATGTCACCATTTTACATTATGAGACCGTGGCGCTCTATCATAAAAAAACAGGTCAAATTCAAAGTCATGAAATAAATATTTTTGTAGGTTTTTCGTTCTTCTACGTTAATTACAGTCTATAATTTATCAAGGTTTATAATGATGTCAAATGTAAGAGGTTTGAATGGAACGTCTTGTTTATTATATACGGTATAAAAAATGAGGCAGCAAAGGTCCTATCAAATATAAATCTCATCAGTATCCATTGGACCTCTGAGGCGACGAGAATTCTTACTGCGTGAAGAAATACTAGGCCTTACTAACTGGAGATGATTTGCCTGTAATGATAAAATACATACGCCAATCTCGCTATGTCAACTTTTGTGATCAAGTGGGTCTTGTGCCTGTTTTGATAATTATGGAAGTTCGGTTTCCTTAAGTAAGGCTGAAAATGTAAAAGTGAAAATGTATTATGGATTCCGAAGACCAACGATACTGATGTAGTTTTTATGGGGTACGATGCGTTTTTTAGTATTTCTATTTAGTACTATGAATTATCGAAAGCGTTGGACCCCATAAAAATATGTAAATACTGCTGATGTTCTTCCAAATATAACATAAACATATTTTCAATAAAAAGCATAATTTTTTATTAAATATATTAGGATCCCTTGCAATTGTAGCACTAGTGGCAGAACTTGATTAATGTTGTATGAGTAGAGAGCGTTAGGCGAAAATTTATTTGAATGAATGAAGTATTCATGAAGACTTCAGTGTGGAAATGAACTAACAGTCGCGATGGACAAGTGTTTTCGATGTCAAAGGAAAAGTAAACAGCAGCCAGCCTTTTGAAGGAAATCTTTGCAGCGCTTAATTTCAGAGTAAGCAGAATTCTTGTTTGTTTTCGGTTCGTGTAATACTCGTGTATGTACTTTATCATTACCCGCCTTCCTCTGTCCCCCTCTCACTTGAATTTCATCTCGGAATACCCTTGGATAAACTTTTAATGGGGGTTGCTGTTTTTCCTACTGCCTCTTTACTACTTTTTTTCCTCTCCTAGCAGAAGCAGACTCTCTCTCTTTCGCTCCCCTCAAGGGTCTTCGACCAGTGATTTTCTACTGGCAATATTTTTCTCCAGTACCCTGCTCCTCCTCCTCCCTATCTCCCTGTCTGTCAAGATCTTTTGCCTTCATACCCCCTACCCACTGGAAAATTCTCTTCCTCCCTTGTGCCCTTATCGTCGTAATTGGATGTAGAAGGCGAATATTCGTGATGCTTTATGAAAAATGCACACCCGAAAGGAGTCTGGTGTCTGGCCGAGGCTCATCACGTCAACCGGGCCAAGACCATCAAGGAGGCCGTGATGGATTGCTTCGCATGGGTTGGGGGTCACGGGGTCACTTGGTCAGGCATTGCTTTCTTATTCCCCCTACCCTTCCTTGCTTCATCTATGCCCCCCTTTGAAAAACCTTCCTCCTACCCAATTGCCTTGACTGTACCTAGCCGTTCAATTTTCAACATTCTCATCTCGCCTCCATCAATGTTCGTCTCACTTTTCCCCTTGTCTCCGACGATGGCTCGTTTGCTTTATTCATGACCCTTTACACTAAGCATTCATTTCTTTCTCTCTCTCTCTCTCTCTCGTGTTCGTCCCTCTTCTTACCCCTCTTTCAATTCCCCTTCCGTGTCTCACATCGATCGTTACACCCACACCTTTTGTTCTACGTCCAAATCCTTTGTTCAGTTTTTGGTGTATGAGAATCTTATAATTTTATTATTAGAGTTATTATTAAAATTAAATTTTATTCAGAAATGATTTTCTAACTGTTGTTTATTAAGTGTAGGCTATTGATGAGCAAGCTGAGACATTTTTGTATAGAATACCGATGTGGCTCAAACTTCTTTTTGGCTCTCTGCCAAGTCGGCTATTAACTAGAGGTTTTCGGTCCGCGGGCCAGCTTTTGACTTCGCTCCTTTCTGGTACTTCATTATCCAATATTGATAGTGGAAGAGGTTTTGTCAATAATCGAAGGTACAATTAATTGGCAAAGTGAAGAGGAAATGCTCATGTATATGTGTTTTTATTGCTGATAAGATGTGTACCAAAACATTGCTGATAAGATAAGATCGAGTTGATTTTCAGAATGCTTAATGGACGAATGAGTTAAGATAAAAACAAAGGAGAAAACGAAAAAGCGCGTGTGCATTATCAGCAGCGAAAATTTTAAACTGTATTTTCATTGTCTTTTTTTTTTCATTGTAAATTTAGAATATTTTATTTTTTATAAATATCTGACTCAACTTATTTTTAGAAGATTATATTACTTAAATTACAAACAGTGGGTTAATTTTTAAGTTTAAGGTAATTAATACCGGTATTTATTTGTAAGCATATCGATGTTTACAACCAGATTGTTCTAACTCCTTTTTTTGTGAAAAATTGAAATTTTTTTTTTTCAAACATCGTTCTAACTCCTGTTTACCAGACATAAAAGCATTGAAAATAATAACTTTACCTGTAAAAAACCACATAAATCAATTATTCCATATTGTTCTAACTTCATCAAATTAACTTTTGTTTAGTTCCGTAATGTTATAAGGGGGCCGTTCAAGTATTACGTAACGCAGTTTTTGAAAATTTGTAAACCCCCCCACCCTGTAACGCGCCGTAAAGTTTCGCATTACCCCCAAACTTTATGTAACACTCAAGTGGCCATTTTTACCTAAAAATGTCAATTAATACGCGCAAAATAATCATTTGTTAAAATATCATTTGTTATTGTTGCCGTAACAAATAAACAAGACATTCTTATTAGTTCAATACATTCAAGCGTACGTTATTTATTTTATCTACTCATATTGTTTTATAAAAAACAATCACACATAATGTAATGAAACTTGCTAAGTTTTACAATAAAATAGAGGTTAAATGTATCTGAAGTAAGAGTAGTCAAAAACTACTCACAAAATCCAAAACTTTGGTTATAAACAGCCTTCCAAAGGAGTACTCGTACAGGGTGTCCGTAATTAAAGGACCCTATTGCAAAGCTGCCTACAGGCGAAACCAGTCATCAGAAAAGAATGAAATTTTGTAGAGGACTACAGAAGGGATGGGAATTTGTTCATTCTTAGAATATTAGTTACGAATTTCGCCCCCAGAGGTCGTTTTAAGTTGAATACCTGTAGTAAAAATGTAAATTTATGTGCCGTCACGCAGCAGCTGTTACCTACTATATAAAATCGAAGAATATTCGCGGAGATTCTGTGTTCAATGTGTATGCCGCTCACAGTGATGTTAAGTTTTCGAGATCGCGCGTTGTTGAGTTTAATTTTTTTTTTTTTTTTTTTTTTTTTTTTACCTAAACAGTAATTCCGCAGTAGCTGCTCTACGGAAATTTCGGACTTTTGAAGTGGATGCGAAATGATTCCATGAATGTGAAAAACTTTCGGAAAATGATAATGAAATTTGAAGAAACAGGATTATTGTCATTCGTGATGGCAGAGGAAGAAAACTCGAGTCTGCTTAAGGTGGAAGAGGACAAAGCTGCAAATTCCCATGGTAGTACATATGTCCGTCGTGTAGCACAGATGTTGGATAGGCCACGTTCAACTGTCTATAAGATCATGGGGAATATCCTCCGATATTATCCGTACAAACTTTGACTTGTGCAGCAGGTGCTTCCACATGATTGTGACGATCGGCTCCAATTCTCACTTCAGTTTCTTGCTCGCGTCGAAGTCGATGCAGAATGGCCGTAGAATATCCTGTGGACAGACGAAGCGCATTTTAACTTGAAAGACGCAGTGACTATACGCAACTGCCACATTATAGGAACACAACTATTTTCTGGGTCCCGAACTGAATGAAAGGAAACGCAATTTTTTTTTGTTAAATACGTAGCACAAATTTATTGTGTGATGGTACAGAACTCTCGGTGCGCGAGTCCGACTTTCACATGCTCGTTTTTTAATTTTAACAAAAACTTAACGTTAAGTAACTCGTTGCTTGACCTCCCCTCTCGCCCCTGTAATGTACCGTAACCCCTGTAATGTAACGTTTTACAAGACCCCTCTCTCCCCAAACTGCGTTACGTAATACTTGAACGCCCCCTAACTCAAATTTTGTTTTACATTCAGTTATATCTCTATAATGTTTCTCCATTTCTGTATTGATAATGAAAACAAATCATAAATTGTGTGTAGTTTTGGTGTTATTTGAGCAATAAACAAGTTCAGGATATGATTCGTACCTTAATTTCATTCTATTGAAATGTTTTCTGAAATGGAGTTAGAACAACGTGGCTCTAAGCAGTCGATATATTAATGTATATTTTTATTTAATTTTGTTTACTAATTTTGTATACCTGAGAAGTAAATGTCAATGATAAGAAAGCGTTCCACAAGATTTGGGAAATAGGTTCAGGAATTTTCTTCCATTCTTCTCCAAAGTACCGAGAATCGTCGCTCCATAAGACATCGTTTCCATTGTTCAGTTTTGATGAACTTAATTCGATTATAAATGTCGCTTCGCATAGATCAGGCTGTTGTGGGGCTTACCAGCAGAAGCATGGCCATGGAAACCTAGGGTCCTCAGTTACCAGCAAAATACTTTTCCGAAGTGGCATTTTGGAAATCTGTGGCAACTGTTTCTCCTGAAGACTTCCGATTGCATCATGTTTGGCCTATCACTTCACGATTTCACTGATATTTCTCCTTGAGATTTCCACTTGCCAATAATTCATTTACAATTGAAAGGCGTATTTTGGGAATAACTTGCTTGTTGTATAGTTGACCTCTATGATAGCACTAGACACCACCAATATTAATCACAGATGAATTCAATAAATCATGTTTCTATTTAATTTTAATTGTAGATTTTACGGAAGTCAAGAGCAATAAAATTTGGCAAGCATATTAAAAATGGTATCTATCAAATCTGTGTGATCACACGTTAGAAGAAACCAGAGCAGCTTGTCTTCGAAGCCCATCGAAATCTGCATGAGTGGCCTCACGTCCATAAGCACAGATTTCTATGGGCTTCGAAGATAAGCTGCCTTGTTTTCTTCTTTCGTCTCTTCTGATGAGCCCGCTGCTCTTCCTTTTCTCTTGCTTTTCCGATCCGGTCTCCAAAAAGGTTTTCATTCTTTTCTCTGGCAGCTGTTTACCCTAAGTTAATCTATATCTGTTCTGAGCAATGACTGCCATCTTTTGTTCTGTCCACACCAGTGCCTCCTATAAGCAGTTTCAGCAATTAAACGAATAGATCAGGTAAAATTTTTGGAGTTTCTTTGTAACACGATACCCGCTTATGTTCAAAAGTTATTAAATATTGTTTTGGTACAGATAGTTAAATGAGCAGGCGTATAAAAGACGCTAGTCTTTGGAATATCGTTAACAACAGTGTTACGCAGCCAAAAATGGAATTAACAACAAAATAGAGCGCATTCATCCATTAATTTATATTTTTAGAAAACTGGTGAGTCATTAGATTAAGAATCCAAATACGACGAAATGCCAATTTACAAAGGATTAAAAAAACATTTTTTTTGTTAATTAAATGACCTCCAGATAACCCGAAATAGAGGGTGATCTTTATTTCAATTAACTGGGACACCCTTTATTGATTCTCCCCCCCCCCCCCGCCCCCCATATTCCATAATGTCTTCGGTCCTGTTTCTGACAACAAAGGAGGAGTATTTGAGTAGAGTGAGAAATAAAAATCAATCAAATGTCGACTGAACGTGTTATGCTCTCCATTAAAGTTGTATTTGTTGCCTTTTGTGCTCTCGTTCGATTAAAGTTTTTTTTTTTTAAGAAAGTGTAAAAAATTTTGTCGTCTCCCCGAGAGGAGGAATAATTTAACGTTTTGCGATTGATTCACCTTTTGTTCGGGACATTTGATACCAGTCGTGTAAAATATCTTTGTGAACACATGTTTTAGATGTGTCTTTGTTCGGAGCGCGATAAAAAATGTATAAATGTCAGTCTTGGTCGTATTCATGCGTGTTTATTACATCCCTCTTAAAAAATCCCCGATTGGTTACGATTCAGTAAAGACGAGGGAACAGATGCGTAAAAAAAGCTCATTGAACATTTTGATTTCGTTGAATGGCCGTTTGGAAATTGGACTCGGTGGGAAATGGACAAAATACGTTGCTTTCGGCGACTGGGGTCATGAGTTGACAATTTTTTGATTACTTTATTAATGTGTGAAAAAGTGGAAGTATGATAGTCCTTCTGTTCATTTATGCTGTTGTCGTTTGTATAATATATAATAAAAGAGTATATATTGCTCTCACCTTTCTGTTAGCTTATACTGTAATTTGATGCCTAATTATACATAAATCTCCGCAATCCCTCAGGAGACTAAGTTTTAAGTTGGCCATTGTTTACCTACACTATTTAACAAAAGTATTGGGAGATCTAAAATGGGAAAGTTCGGATAGCGTGAAGAGAGCTATTGTTTGCATAAGTAAAGTTTTAGAATATCTATCAAGGTCAGTTCTCAGTTCACTTTAGTGAATTCGTTTGCGGCAATGTCATTGGATGCTATTTAATGATCTGTCATATGACTTCGACTACAACAAATCTTCAGCCTGTAAAAGAAAAAAAATCTGGAATTAATAAATTAAGCTAAACATGCCAGAAGGTGCCTATCTAATGCCACGAAGGTTTCTTACATATTTGTTAGCACCCAGTACACTCTATTCAAAGTCTCTGTACACCATTACCTGCTTGTGCGATTTCGGGCCAGTTCAACCTGCATAAATCCGTCGTGTGGTAATATCATGAAGCACCAGTATGAAACAGCGCAGTAGTAAACCTTATAAACTTACTGAGAAAGATCGTACAATTATTCAGAGGATCGCCCAGGATAATCGGTATTTCGACAAACATCAGGAACCATCATTAGAATCAGGCCTATTAGGTGAGAGTTGAGAAAAGTGGATTACCGTAAGTCCAAATATCTAGATCATGATAACTCACTAATGGACTTTAGACGACTGGAAACGCGTGATTTGGTCGGGTGAATCTAAATTTTGTCTTTATTTGAATGTCGCTCCACATCGTGTGCATAGAAGAATCAATGAAGCCTTTCATCCTGGTAGTGTCCGAGGTGTAGTGCAGGCGGGTGGAGGCTCTATGATGCTGTGGGCAAGTTTCCAGTACAATGAATAGGGACCTCTCATTGAAATTAGCATCAGGACCAGCATCATTATCGTGATATTATGCTGCCTTTTTGTGGATCATGTCAAGGATGTCTATGACCTGGACGATGTCTACAATCACGGTTCACAGGGCTAGATCCTTGGAGGAGTTATTCGACGAGCAAGATCAGACCTTGCAGCACCTCGATTGGCCTGCTAAGTCTCCAGATCTGAATCCACTAGAGAATTTGTGGGACCACCTGAAGCAACGTTTTAAGCGGAAGAATCACCATCCGACCATCGCCGACCTGCGGGATAAATTATATGCTGCTTGATTGGAGATAGATAATGAGACTATCTAAAGATACTCGTACAATTAATGCCCAAGCGCATTAAAGCTGTAATTAAAGCGAGGGGATGTGCAACGCACTATAAATAGCAGGTGACTTACAGTGATGAAAGCTCATCGCAACTGGACTGTAGAGAGCAATGTAAAAGCGTTGTTACAGCGATGAATATCGCTGCACACATTAGCAGACTAATGGTTGCACATAACTGTGGAGAATGCCCAACGAACGCTAGATACCTCATTTTATTGTCCCTACGGCTAATTTTGTGTTGGTAGCTTTTTTGTGTGGGGCCGTTTCTTTTGGAATGGTCTGGATTCTTTGGTAAAGAAAACTGTTTATACCGAGATTTACCTGGACATTTTAGACAGTTCTGCAGTGTAGGAACACTTCGACATTGATCCATTTGTTTATCACAATGCTCCAATCTGCAAATGAAGATATGTGACTGGATGGTTTGATTAAATAGCCGTGAAAGAATTTCGCAGAGTCTGGACCTTACTCAATAGAGCACTTGTAGTATGTGACAGAACGTCAACTTAGTGTCTGTCCACCTTGCCCAAAATCAACGTTTCAGTGAGCAACTGCACTACTGAGGAGTGGCACAAAATTCTAGCTGTAATCTTTCAGGATCTTGTGGAAAAAAATTTTCTAGACGAGTAGATGTTGTGATAGCCACAAAAGCTGGCCCCACTCTTTATCAAACTTGTACAATTTCTTTTAATTGTTAATTTTAAGTGTTCCGATGCTTTGACAAGGTAAAGTCATGTGCTTATCGTAGATTATTATGAATTTCGCTTTTGTTTAAATCTTGCAATTTTGCACTGTCGAGCTAGGATATTTTAAGGCGGCGTTACAACAAATGATTTCATTTCGGTTATTACTGAATTTTTTATAATTTTATTTGTTCCATACTTGGCATCAAACAATAATTCTCCAATCGTTCTTTCCATTTAGCACGTTATGTTTAGTTTTTCCTCGCTAACTTCTGCGTCTTTAATACGCTTATCCCGTATGTTTTTGCAAGCATACTTCGTACCAATTTCATTAAACTGAAAAGGCTGTGACCAGAGACTATGCACATCTATCGAATTCCTTGCCTTTTCTACCGAATGGCGTAAAATATGGATGGCTTCTGTTGTTGACCTTCCTGGCATGAAGCCATGTTGATTTTCTTTTATAGCCGTTTCAGCCCGGAGCCACTTGTCAATAATCCTTTCCATATTTCATCATCGTAGTTGGAACAGCTCGCAATGTCATCCTTGTTTTTGAAAATTGGGGCTGTGGTGTTGCTTGTTCTCCGTTCACTTAGGTAATGGCAGATCTATCCATTTAAATTTGGTGTCACGTAATTTTCAATGTACATGGGCGAATTTTTATTTAGCCTGCGCATGAGTTTGCCTTTTATCTTTTGATGCTTATGAACATTTCATTACAGTTTGTATGAATTGAACGGTATCCGTTTTCTGAGTTTTAAAGAATTTTTTTAGTCCTAATGTTGCAAGTTGAATCTTTTTGGACTGATCAAAAAAGTAATTTCGTCTTCTTTCTTTTTCTTAATAGGTGAATAGGTAAATTGACAACTGACGGTTCAAGCTTGTTTTATAAACAGAGAGCGTATGATTTTATTAACAGTTGGTATTTGTTACATATAGTTTTCAAAATGAAAAATCAAAAAAATTTTTCTTGATATTTTGTTACTTCCGAAAAGGAAAAGAATGCTATTCATGCTCAAAAAATCTTGCTAACTTTCATTCTTTGTATATGAAAGAAAAGTCTCTGATCACAAAAAAGCATCCGAGATCTGAAACGCCGGATACGTATTTCTAGGGCTGTGCCTTCATTGTCAACGGCAAGATTGAGACTCTTTTGAAGATATTTATATCTAAGACAGGCCCGTAGCCAGGGGGGGAGGTCGAGGGGGGTCGACGACCAACCCATTATGGAAAAAGGTCCGACTCACAAGGGAATCCCTCGAACATGTATGTCACAGATTTCCACCAAATTGAAATATGTTACTCAATTGAAGCTACAATAGATGCTTGCAAAATAAGAGAGTGCGGTTTTTTGTTTCTTTCAAAATAAACCAACGAAAACGAAAAAATTTGAGCACACATATTCATACAAGGACTCCATTTTAAAGCGGTGTATTAATGCGCTTAACGGAACTTCTTTCTTCTACTACTCACAGCAATAAGCACGAATCCACTTCAGATGAAATAGACAGCAGCAGACGGCAATTGAATGGCTTCTCAAATTTCTAAACAAACTTCGTTTTTAAAAATAGATTATTACAATTAGCTAAATGCCTTCCAGTAAAAAATGTCTAGAGTAATTAATAACCATTTCCTTAATTTATTATTTCATTTTATTAAATAATTCGGTAATGAAATACGGGGCCTGCCTTCATGTGCAACGTCGAGTAATACGTTGCGTTGGTGAGGGGGTATGTATCGCGGTGCTTTATAATTTTAAATAAAAATAGTATTCATGGCTGCCTACCTCATCTTATAAATTATTTCGAGACGAATAATTGTACAGCAAAATTAAGGTTTTATGCTTAATAACAGTGCTTTAACTGCAATTCTTTGTCGATCGCTGCTAACAAGTTTGCTTCCCCTCTTTCCGCCATGTTTTTTGAACTCTGCGCACTTCCGGGGCGCTTCACTGCCGCGCAGCGCTATCGCTTCCACGGTGTGCTTGCGCGCAAATAAAAAAACGGCTATGTGGGGTTCCCTTGTCAGTGGAATTTTTGAAAAAAGGTCCGGAATTTTTGAAAAACGCCCCCCCCCCCCCCCAAGATAATGTCCTGGCTACGGCCCTGTAAGATGCATCATGTTCAGGAGAGCCAGTGATGACGATCAAATAACGATATTGGTCGGCATTTAACGACAAGAAAAACTCCTACTGCAACCCTAAAGCTTGAAAGTTCCTCTTGGGAACCCCAAAGATTAAACGTCTCCGTTGCTGTAATCTGGAATCTAAGAAATTTCGGGCGGTAATTGTGACAAAGTCTATCGGGGGAGATCGAAGAGAAATATCGAATCCAGAATTAAGGAACTTTATGCGCGTACCAGATCTGGACGCTCTGAGAAGTCAGCAGTGTCAAAACATCTTTCGGACGCAGGTGATAACATCATTAAACAAAAAGTCAGAGTTTTGCGTCGAGCTGATAATGAATATTTATTGGACGCGTTTGAAATCCTGGAAATTAAGAAGAGAGACGGCGGTCCCATTGGAGACTATCAACTTAAATTCTTCATTTGGAAAATTTTCATAACAATATAAAGAATTAGTTTTTTTTAAATTAACACTGAGGTGAAAGATAAAGGATTGTTAGGTTTTTTTTGAAAAAAACAAAACAGTCTTGAATTAATACCTTCCGTATAGACATTTTCGAAAAACACATTTCGCCGCTAGATGGCAGAGCAGCGCTACTTCCGTCCGCCATTTAGAGTTTCAGGCTAGAGAGTATATTGGACATGAACGATTTCGGCACTCGCAGGCAACATCTTTTCTATTTTTAGTGTTTTTAGTGCTCAGATGAAAAAGCTAAGCAAGCAGGGTTCATGCTGTGCCGTGGTAGGTTGCCGTGTATTCGTATTATGTTTCCACAAAGCAGTGCAGGATGGATGTAACGAGAGGTGAACAACTTGGGCTTAAGATGTCAGCTTTCAGTGTAACGGCCCGGATAACTAACTTTTTAGCGACGGATAACTCGGAATTTGCATAAGAATTTATACTGAAATAAATATGGTTAACATTTCGTTAAGTTTTAATCTTCACTATCTTTAATAGTTAATCTTCACTATCCGCACATCGCACGATAAGTGATCATTCGACCAAGGTAAGCGAAATTATTTTTTAAAGCCTGGGGGGTCTGAGGCTAAGAAGTGATGGTTAAATTAATAAAAAATTCTTTTATTTTGGTCGCATGAAAAGTCGAATAGTAAAGATATAACGAATCTGTATATTTCACATTTTCCACCCACGCTCAAAGTCCTACAAAAAATAATTGCCATGACTTATGTCTCAGCCCTCGCATTAAAGGAAATACTTTACATATATTTTGTGTAAAAAAAAAAAAAAAAGTGTGCAATAAAGTTAAACGAAACTGTAAGTTTACCGAAGTATATATTTCTGCATTTTGAAATTTATGTAAATATTGATCTAACAATTCAAATGAGCATACATTTAACATTTTTATATTTTTAATGAGTTTTTATCTTATCTGCGATTAAATCAGTCATTTTGATCCAGAACAAAAGCTTAATCCAAAAGCTTCGTGTTCAAGCTGAGTGCTCAAATCAGCATCTCATAATGGCGGCCAAGTCACGTGACCGCGCGAGCACAACTTCCGCTGAAAATTCCTCGCTTACTCACTTGCTGAATGTCGCACTCTTTTACCATTTTTGCCACTCTACCCTCAGTCCTTTACACCCTTCATCTACACTGTTATTTTTTTTACCTCAATTCCCCATTGTTGACCGTAAAAGCCCACAACAAATGATCCATTGTTGAACTTAAACATTGTTACAAAAAAACTTTTCATTCAGCAATGGTGCGCACAGACATGTCATCACATAATCGCTTCTTCAAGGTTTTTTTTTCTCCGGTTTACGAAGGTGATATATGGTAGGGGATAATGTTTTTCGTGTTTGAAAGGTAAATTTTATTTTATTGAAGAGATAAAATTTTAAGTATTACGGGTTTTCCACTTCATAATGAATTTTTACCTAATGAATTTTTACCTTTGTAATTCATTTTATATAAGTAGTTTATCGTTCAGTTCTCTCAAGTTCTCTCGAGGTGCTCCTTGGCTGCTGAATGATGAAAGCAAAGCTTTCGAAAAGCGCTTACAGACTCAGGTTGTATTTTTTCATTTTATTTTCGGTCTTTTTCTTTTTGTTCATTTCCTGTTTCGTTGTGGAAAAAGAGTTTCATTTTATTCTCAAGTTTATCAGTTTATCGTTAATATGAACAAACACAAACACTCCTGTCCGTCGCGGGATTTGAACCCACAATTCAGGGACTCAGAAGTCAGCATGTTTTTGCTTAGATGTTAATATTTAAGACCTTTGAAATTTGAAAATTTAAACTATCTAATAAGGAAACGTTATGTCATTTCTTCGTTTTATGATTGGTGGACGTCAAAAAAGATTGTCTTGATTGGCTGTGGAAAAAAAATGAAATAATCCGCTCAGTGGTGCTTCACAGATATTGTGATGTTCGCAACATTTTTATTCAGATTCGGACACGAGGGGGAACCGGAACAGAGAACATTCGACAAATTTCTTACTTTGACTTTTTTAATATTCATGATTTTGTCAGTAACCCCTTCCTTATTCGTCAAAATATGTGTTTTCGGGAATTTATGCCGTTTTGAGGAATATAATTAGGGTAACGTAGTATTAAGTTTCAGAAATTAGACGAATTGCATGCATATAATTTTTTAAGAAATCAAGGTTAAAGTAGGGAGTTCTGAGTTGTCGTGAAGTTTCAGAAATCTTTGTTGATGAATTTAAACAAAATAAATCAAGTCAGCAACACTGATAAGTATTTTTAAAACTTCTCCATTTAATAAACTGTTAGAAAAAAAGAATACATGTAATAGGTCATTCGCGTGGCATGGCAGTCGTTCTCCTTCTGTGCTTGTCGTTTCATTTACCTTTTAAGCTTGCGTGCTTTCTTTTTTTAACCTATTACATGTACTCTTTTTTTCTGACAGCCTATTACATGGAGAAGTTTTTAAAAATACTTACCAGTATTGCTGACTTGATTTATTTTGTTTAGATTCATCATCAAAAATTTCTGAAACTTCACGACAATCAAAATTTCTTCTTTAACCGTGATTTCCGAAAACGTTTATGCCTGCGATTCATCCACTTTCTGAAATTGAAATACTACATTGCCCAAAGAATACAATTCCACTATTCAAATTCCTCAAAACGACATATATTCCCGAAAACACATTTTAGAAAAAGGTAGGGGTTACTGACAAAATCACAAAATCTTTAATATCTCCATAATGCTAACATTTTGGATAACATACATAGAGATGATTCTCATAGATATTGAGGTCCTCTACTCAGTTTTTCATTTTGGACGTGTAACGTTAAGACACTGTATAAGAAGAGAAAAATGTATTTTTTTTAAATTATAAAATTTATTATAAAGTTATATATTCTCAAGTTATTTTTGAGCAATAATTTTTTTTCTATTTTATTATTCATAACTATAATAGATTTGGTATAAGTTCACGAAAATAAAATAAAATTTGTCAATTATTATTTTTTTTTTGGAAGGTGGGTTAAATTTTAGTGGAATCTGTGTATAGCTTCTTTTATTATTAAATTTTTTTGTAATTTTGTTTTTTATTGGTTATTTTTTATTCAGCCATTTGGGAGAATGATTCTTAGAGAGCAGTTCTTATTTGAAAGAAGTGTACATTGCTGAATTAAGCTTTTCGAGCTTTTCAGACGAAAGCAAATAATTCTGTAAATCATGAAATTGCTGTTTGGAAGTTGCGTGAATTTTGCATTGGTATTTGAGGCATTAGTAATATATAAAAAATTTAGGCATATCTTTCCAAATGTCCATTTTCATTCGTTTATTGTCTCTGTCGTTTATTGAGATATAGAACTGAAAGGTTTTACTTATTCAAAGTTCCTTTAATTTGCAATTTAGAGTGATTTCCTTCTCTCGCTACAATCGATCTGCCTGTCTTATAAACTATGAATTTGACCTAAGAAGCGAAACATGGAGCAAATTCTTACGCGTTATTTATTATTTATTTGTTGTCTGCTCTTTTCCCTCGGTCATTTTCTTAGATCCTTCACTTTTTTTTTCTCTTCTCCTTTTCCCTCTTTTCGATGTTTCTTGAAGTTCGTTACTCGTTTCTTTCTCTCCTAGCTCTTTCCCTCATTTTCTTCAGTTCATCTGTTTTTGTTGAGAATTTTTTCCCCTTTCCTTTTCGAAGGGCATTGCTGAACCGCCTTCTTTTGCTTCCTTCATCTCTTATTTGGCCTGGTTGTGCCCTCGAAGTCTTTGCGTCGAAGAGTATCAACAATTCAAACAAGTCTCGGTAAGGATCGCGAATCAATAGCCATTACGACAGCATAAACAAACAGTTGGCCCACTGGACTTGGCCCCCCTGAAGTCCACCAGTTGTTTGTTTTGTCCTTCTTTCTTTTTCTTTCTTTTTTTTCATTCTCGCTGCTGCCTTTTTAGGGTTTTGTTTGCTCGTTACTCTATCGCCCCAGTTTGAAAAATCAAATTTTCTTCCCTAAGCCTTTCTCTTTGTTTTTATGTGTGTTTGCAGTGTGAATCGTTTTATCGTTCTAGCTAATGTTTATTGAGTACGATAACACATCTGGAACAGAAATAAACGTCGACGCTTCTATTTTGAGGATAGGCCGCCCTTTTATGTTGAGTTACGGTTTGTGATACTGCTTAACGACTGCATTGGTATTTGGTTAAATATAATAATCGAGTTTTTAGTTTAGTAATAAAATGTGAATCGCTTCGGAATTTTGTCTTATTTGAGAAACGTAGCAGATGTTGTTATTAAAAAAAAAGTAGCAGATGCCCGAAATATTAAAGCAGCAGGTGGTGGTTGTAAAAACGAAATTAATTTTCACTTCGACACACTTTCTGTTAAGTTTTTCGTCCGTACATAAAAACAGTTCGATTGAACTGAATTTGATTAAATTTTAATATTATATTTCTTTTTTTACGAACATATTTATTGAACGATTGCATTTGGTTAACATCGATTCAAACCATTTACTTTGGGCAAATTGTAGCATGTGCTCTTGCTTAGTAATAGTGTTTGTATTGTGTTAAACTAAAAGCAAATTTGTTTATTTAACATATTTTATAAATAATCCAGCACAACACTCATTTGTATTCTAAATGCTATTCCAGCCTGCTTTTGGTGGTGCACTTAATACTATATCCGGATGCGAAACAGGAAAATTCTATTATTGTTGCATTTTTAGTTTCCATTATGTTCATGAACCTAATACCTGTTGATGGTATTGGTAAAGTTTTTCCTATATTAAAATCCATTATCAGGTTAAGAAAATTCAATCAACGTTAATTCGACATTTGAGAACCAAACTTCTATCCTCGGCGTCTAACGTTATACGATGAGGATGGGAGTTTACTTCTCGAAAAGCAATTTTTTTGTGGAATGGGGTTTTCCAATTTTTTTTTATTAGCTTTTATCAATTCTTATCGTTCCCTTTGTCGATGATAACTTTGTTTTTTCGTTTCGTCACTTATATTTGAGCCCTTGCTTGGGCTAAAAATCCAAAAGGACTATAGCTCTGTTGAAGGACTTAAATGTGACATGTCCATTAATGAAACAAAGACCAAAATTCTGAAGAGGTCAAAGGATAAACATCTGATCTTGACTTTTGCAAGATATTTTGAATCGCCTTTCATACCAACGTTCTATTCGTTCAGATCAACGGTCTTAACCTGGAGGTGCGAGAAGCTTCTTCAAAGGGTGGAAGATGTTAATATCAAGGCATTTATGTATCTTATTTTTAAAAAAAATGCTTTTTTTTTACTGCACAAAAATGCGGGAACAAATTTTGAAAACTTTCAAGGGATGCGAGCATTTGCAAAGGTTAAGAAATGCTGCATATTGACCAGTGGCGTAGCTAGCTTTTTAGCGTCTGTGTTCAATGTTTCATTTTTAGCTTTTCAGCGCCCTTAATTTGTTGTACTTTGCAACGCCGCACTTAGCAACGCCTCTGATATTGACGAGCTAGAATTCTACATTTTTCGATTAAGATACTAACCCTATTAAGTCCATTAAAGTTTCCTGACGTAAAGGACTACACTTCCAAGCTTCTAGCTCACTTTGTTACCTCATGGCTTACTATTGCACCATTAAAGAAGAACATTCTTTCCCTATAATGCCTTCGGAAAATGGAATTAAAAATATAATTGATTATTTACTATCAAGATTTAGTGTATTTGATTTGCAATCCAAACTATTGTAATTCTCCTATACAAATATCCAACCATTGATGCAGATACTTAAATACCATTATGTACAGAACGTTGTCCATATAGTCGTCGCCCCAATTCATCCCAAAGGTATTCGATGGGATTTACGTATCTCGGAACTCTAGGCAGGCTAGTTTATTGTTTCAGTGGAAGACTTCCGATTGCACCGTGGTCATATTCGAGGATCTCTGCCTGCCATTTACTTTCGCCTGCTACTTCGCGGCTTCACAGATATTGTTTATTTAGATTTTCGCTTGACAATAATATCACTTTAGTTGAACAGCGTATATGTAGTCTCGCGTACAGTCTTGTTGCATAGGTGACCATCCTATTATGGTCGTCTTTGAAACTCGGAGTTGAATCAATATGAATCACAAGTGATTTCAGCAAGGTATGTTTCTGATTTGGATAAATAGGGCAAAGTATATGTATGATGATTTTGCTTAAAACGTTTATTTTATTATTTTTTAAACATTCCTATGTAATTATTTATTAATTGGTTTATTTTATTTGTTATTTTAGATGAGTAGTCCTAATAATTTTCTACTGAAGATTTTTTAGCCCTCCCCCCCCCCCCCAAACTACGTAATTGAGTTTCCAGTTTCTTCTTGCGAAGACTCTTAAGCTCGTACGAGAAATCAATTATATATATATCAAGATTACTTTTTTCTTCATAAACAGAATCAATATCTGTAAATAAAGTTTTTTTTAAACTTTTTTAATTAAGTTAGAATTGAAAATAGGATAAAATATAAAGAAGGGGGGGGGGGGAGGAAGTTAGCTTTTCGAAAGAACGCTACAAGGAATTTTGATGCAGGCTAAATTGGAATAAGCTTGGTAAGAGGGATCAAAAGCTTGTAGTCGACCTAGTCGAAAAGGATTTGAGTTATTTAAAGTCTGATTAAGGAATTGGGGATAAAAGCTTGTTTAAAGAAAAGTGAAGGAGTCTCTCAGTGCCTGAGGAAATTGCCAGGAGAGAGAGCGAGGAAAGAGCGAGCACACAAACAGGCTACAGTGAGAACGAGGAGAGGGAGAGGAAAGATGTTGTTGAACGTCGACAGAAAATTATTGACACAGAAAGAGAGAAAGAGGGAGAGAGATTAATTTCTTGACTTATGACCCCCTTCATTCATCCTTCTTCAAATTTTTTTTTTATTCTCATTTTCTTCTCATTCGGACTCCGTATTTTTTTAACTTCTCTATTTTTAATCCCGATCTCTTCCGGATCCATACAAGACGAGAGAGAGAGAGAGCGAGAGAGAGAGAGCGCAATAGGAAAAGATGTTGTCATGTCCTCTGAGTTGAGGTCGTCGTCGTCTTTGGCTCATCCTCCGGCAGAAGGAAGGGGATGAACTGATCGGACAAACCTCCTCCTCTGTCTCTCTTTCTGCTACTACCCCTCGGTTCTTTCCGCAAGCTGCCTTGTCACTGGGAATCGACGGGTGATTGCTTTCAGGGCTCTTTGAGAAAAGATTCTCTTGACGGTAGTCACCCACGCATCACTGCGGCGGGAGACCCAGTCACACAAGATCGATCCTTCTGCTCGACGAATTCACTCACCCCCCCCCTCCCCATTCCTTACCTCCACCCTGTTCTTTTTTTTTGCGTTGATCATAAGATGGAAAGATTTTTTTTCGCTGAGGTTTCGTTCAATAAGTTTTCAATATTGCTCTCGGAGAGTTTCTCTAACTTTTTCCTAACAAAAAGGAATATGTTTAAAAAAACGAATGTATTTCGAGTATAGAAATGAATTGAGAACTGGTAGGAATGAGTTCGTCGTCGTCATCGTCCCTTTTCCTTCCTTTAAGCTTCGTATTTTTGGAATATGGAAATATTTTCTTGTAATTTCCGTCCCTTATGTGCGTCGATGTTTTTTTTATTTTTTTATTTTTTTTTGCGCGGTTGCGCATGTCTAGTTAGGGGATTTTTTTTAACGTTTTTCCTCTTCTTTTCATCAGTCAACTATGTACGTGATTTTTTTAATATGTATATTTTGTATATTGATATGTAAAGATTTTTAGCTTTTGCATATTGACACAGGAAGAATGTAGAAAATAATTTTTCGGTTTGAAAGGGCGTTGCGTTTTTGAGGAATGAATTTATTAAGGTTAATTTAATTTGTTAATGTTTACTCCTGATCTATGTATGTTCATTGTCTCAAAAGATTATTGAAATTTCTTAATATACCTTTATTTTCTACTAAGATATTACAGTATCAACTTAATTTCTTAGTGTGGGGCACATGGAGACATCTTCACATAGGCAATTAAAAGCTTTTTTTCGGGCTTCATACGTGGAAATTCGTTGGGACAATCCGGATCAAACTTAATATTAAAGTAGATTTTGCCTAGAGGAATCTGCATAATGAATTTTACTTCTTTAGATATCTATATACCGTATAGACTGCATGGACCCTTCTAATTCCAACCCCATAACTCCGACCTCAGTGGCCTAATCCAAACCAAATTTGTTAGAAGTGGAATAGAACTTGCCCATAGCGTTCTACGTATCAAATGTCACCCTTTTAGATTTAACGATATTGAAGGATATTGAAAATATGAAAGGGACAGGCAAATGGACATAACAGGTCGAACCCGTTATAACGAACTGCTTGAGAATGCAAAAAGTTTTTGTTAAAAGTTGTGACGAAAAATTTCATTTTTAAGTTATAACATTTTTCATTACAAATTTTAACTTGTAAATTTTAAAAGATTGTTAAGGAAAATTAGAAGCATTTTTTTATGGGCCATTTATGGCCAGTGTCTTGTTTCTTCATCCCTGAATCTCCTTAAAATTGTCATTTTTGTGTCTTGTGTCCAAATGCTTGTCGTTTACTTGCAGATGGAAATGGTTCCCACGTTGCTAAGGAATTGTTATACCATAAAATGTCACTTATTCTTTCACTTTCACTAAAAACCAAAAGACACTCCTAATTCTTCCCCCAGAAAAAAACGAATACGGCCCTTCATTAGCAATGTTATTGCTCAATACAAAATTTCAAATTTCATTATAAACATTAAAAATAAAATTTTGCAAAATGTTTCGCTATAAGCGAGTTTTTGCCGTATTGGAATTTTTCTATGGGGAGAAAATTGGGAGTTTCGAACTTTTCGTTATAATCAGGTTCTCGTTATAAGCGAATTCGTTTTAGCGGGGTAAAACCAATAAATAGCTCCAGATTTCCGCTCCTTAATAATCTAGCAAAACCACCAATTGAACTGTCAGAATGTTGGCAAATATATGTATTACAATAAAATTAAGTAAAAAATCAATAATATTAAATATTTCATTATTTTATTTTGCACTAAACAAATCAAATAAATTTTGTCACAAGAATGTTTATTTCATTTTTTAATTTAAGTAGTTTTGCCCATTGGGCCAAGGTAATTAGAGTCATGTGTTTAAATGTTAATATCATTTCCTAAAACTTCATTTTTGAGCCCCTGTTAGGATTCCGATGCCTCATGCGATCATTTCATTGTCTTGCTTCTCTTTCTTGTTGCCTTACATTTCTAATTTAACAATCTTCTATTAACTCTTGGTCGATCTACTTCAATTGTTAAGTAGCGGAAGAATGGGGCTGCTTATTGGTTTTACCATGTCCGTCCCCTGATATTTTCTACATTTTTTTACGTAGAAGGTTGAAATATCGCTTACTATGGGCATGTCCTACTTCACTATTTGGGTTTGGATTTGATTGGTCCACTGGGATCGGAATTGCGGGGGCCGGAGTTAGAGGAATCCATCTATCTATACAGTATATAGTTAATGTCAAGTAGTGAAATTTGGTATGCAGATTCCTTTAACCAAGACTTACATTGATTTGAGGTTTTGGGCCGAAGTTGTGGGGGTAGCAGAACTATTAGTGTTTCCAAATGGCAACATATGGCATGTGATGTGTCATTCGATCGGAAAATGATGAGAAACTAAAGATAGAACTCGTTTCCATTTTCTAATTACAACATTCGAGAAGATTAATTTTTTGATAAAAAATATATATATATATATACTGTATATATGAGTTAAATAGTACGGTTAAATGTGGTAAAAAAATAGATGAATTCAGGCTTCCGCTATTTTCCTTCACCTTCTTTGAGAAGATTAGTTTCTTCTTCTCTAAAATATTCAATTTTACTATTGCGTGAAAAAGTAGATTTAAAACTGGTTTTAGCGTGAATGAAAGAGATTTATATTTTTTATATTTTTATTTTCTGCCTTGGATTCTCTGGTATTCATGAAATTGTAATGGAAATAAATTTTTAATTTTACAAACTTTACGAACTTTTTTTTTCAGCTTTATTTGCTTTTCGTCACCCACGATGTTGGTATTGACCATTCTTAAAACGTCCGTACAAAGCTCTATTTGAATCACATAAGTTGTCTGATACAATAAAAGAAAATAATTTAGCATTCCAACTTCATTAGCTGAACTACTAAATACTCCAAATGATGAGTATGTTTATATCTGTTCCGTCGGATTATAATTAGCTTTTTATTAATATTTCATTGCAGTTGACCAGTTCGATCGCTTCACTAAATTTATGCAAATAATTTCACAAGTGTTTGTATTGAGAGGGATGTTATAAAATAATTTTTCAGGAGCTTTAACCGCGTTATTGATGGCCCTTTTTCACGTCATTTATCGTCGCTGTCAATGAGAGATCGTTTCCAGATATTAATGGAGAAATGAAAAAGGCTTCCCTTCTTCTTCTTCACCCCCTACTTTCTGTTTCCATTTTATTTTTTTCTTCTGCCTAAGGACGTGTAATATACGGAAAGGTGGAAAAAATGATGTTTCAACTTGTTAGATAAGTTAAAATGTGGCGCGAGTGAGGGAGGAAGAAGCGGAAGAGACGGGGAGACTTTAATTCCTGGGCGTCTCCTTTTCACTATGGGATCCTCCTTCATAGGATCAAAAAAGAGAGTGAAAGAAAAAGAGAAAAAAGATTGATGTAGACCACTGGTAGATAATCCATTTTGTCTACTTCACTTGACTTGGTCCTTCCATCTTTTCTTTTGTGCCTTGGCTGTCATTTTTCATCCGTGATGGTTAGCCCTGTGTTTTTAAAAAGTCCAACCTGTGTGTTTTCTGACAAAGATTTGCCGAGCCCCTTAATTTATCGCTCGCGAGCGTAGGCGGAATTTTTTTTACAGTGTAAGTTTCTATGCTGATTTTAGAGGAGGAAAATATTATGTTGGAGGTTTCCTCTTTTTTTGTTATACGGGTGAAAATCGAACTATTAAATTCTAAAGGAGTGAGGGTATATATTAACAACAGCTTGTATTGATGATAGAAATTGGTAGGTAATTTTACTGATCTGTTCTGATTACAAAAATATCTTTAATAAAGCATTCGAAGTCTAAATGGGGTGAAATTTAAGGTGTTTGATGTGATGATGGTTATGTCGAATAGTAACTATAGAATTTACAAGTTTGGGCTGTTTCGGTCCGCGAAATGTCACCAAACTTCGCAGAGAGATACAGCAGTAGGCTTTATTAGCATAACGTGTACAAAAAATAAAAAGGCGTTTCAGCACTTATCTTGCTGCGATATTTCTTGTTTTGTTGGCGTGACACCTCCTTATAGAGGCAATGTGCATGTTCCGTTATTTTGCTATAAATGCCTCGTTTCACATTTGTTTGCATACTGAAGGAGTCTCTCCACGGAAAAATTATGATCTCTCATGTTCGTTTGTATGATGTGACAAGAGAGAAGAATTCTTGGACGTCATGAGGCAAACCAAGTGGAAGTATCGCAGGGTTTATACGTTTCAAGAAACGATATCTCAAGGGTGTGGAGGACATTTCAACAACAAGGAAATTTCCAACGTCGTTCCAGAAGTGGTCGTCCACGTTGCACGAGATACCGGGATAACCGATTTCTCGCCCGAAATGCCAGACGCTATTGGCAATTCACTGGGCTCTCTGGAATCTACGGGACCATCTGTTTCGAGGCACACTATCTGCAGGCAACTTCGTGAGTTCGGATTTTATGACCCTGGCTCACCAGATAGCGCGACGAATATGGTGCAACGAATGTTCAAACTAGACAGAAGTACAGTAGAGTTGTACCGTGTTCTTCGACGAATCCCGCTTCAGCTGGAAAGTGATTCGTGACGTATTTATATCTGGAGGGAGCAAGGGACTAGGTCCGCAGTAGCAACATCATTTTCTCTGTTCGGAGGTGGTGGGTGGTTGTGTGATCTGGCATCATGATCGCACGCCACCGGACTTTTCCAGATAACTGCCCAGGTCTACTTTTTTGACATCGTCTAGCAATATGTGCGATTTTTGCTTGGAGCAGTCTGACCAATTTCCTCTAAATAGACGACATCCAGTATATGGATTGGCCACTTTGTTTCCCGGACATGAATGCCATTGGATACCCTCGGCAGACGCGTTGCATCTGTACTAGGACTCTCCAAGAGGCGAGTCCAGTATTGGTTCGGGAGTGGGACCTACTGCCTCAAGAACTGCTGGACAATTTTGTGTGTTGTATGCCACGATGTTGTGCAGTATGCGTAGAGTTTTGAGGCCATCTTACGACCTATTGAACATCAGGTGCGCTTTCCACAAACCATGGAATAGCGACCAAACGTGCACAATAAACAACCTCCGCAAAAGGGGATGTTGCTGACAGTTTGTTTGAATGCAGCGCTGCTGGCACTTACTGATGAATACGGTTGGTTAATAAAGCCTACTGTATATCTCTGCAAAGTTTGATATTTTCGGATCGCAACAGCCAAATCTTATAAATCCCATAGCTTTTGAGCATGAGTGTAATAAAAAAATTTCAGAAGTTACCAGTTTAATCAGTAAGATATAGCAGCTTTATTAATGTTCTACTTGATGTTTGATCTGACAATGCGTAATTAATCAATCAGAAATACCATTAAATATATTTCACCTACTTGACGCTGATAATCGAACAGTAGTTCCTACAAATACTCAAATTCGAATATTGATTGCAGTCTCATATGTAATTCATTCTTTCTTGGTGTTTGATATACCAATGACACATGATATCTGATATGTCAAATATCCTTTTAATAGACTACGTTTATTTTGGGTCAATGCTCAGAAATTTGAGGAGCCAATCACAGATTCATATCTATTAGCTGAGAAAGTGTACCATTAAATAGTTTGTAAACTTGAATTAAAACAATATAAATAGGTGGCTGAATTAAAACAATGGCCTCTTGTTAAAAATATCTTCTGGACAACCGTCCAAAACAATGTTACGTGTGCTAATTTAAATGTCTATGATTTCTAAGTTCATGTAAAAAGAAACATTTCCGTAAAGACTTATTTATGATTCATATTCTTAAGCCTTTTAAGGGGGGGGGGAGCAATCTCCTTATACTCAGGGCTTCCACTACTCTTAACGGGTAATTTCTTGTCGTTCGTGCTTGAACCGTTTTAAAGCTATCGCGTATTCTCGATTTTTATTGGCTCATCTTTGATTTGCTTTTGATAAATTAAATTCATAGAAAATTATATTTAGGAAAGTTTGGATTTGATCGGCTTTAATGGAAATCTGTTTTTGAGAATTCGTGTTAATTGCTAATAAAAAAAAATCATCCTAAGGACTCGAGTCAATAGGGAAAGAGGAGCTTTGTGTGGTTGACACGAAATTACACGAGTGAGCAAGAATAAAGACATTTCGAAAATTAAACGCTTGTGTCGCCAATATTTTTCCATCGGGGCCGGTATGTGGGTGGCTATTTACATTCCATCTAGGCTTTTGAATTAAAAAAAAAGCTTTATTCTATGAGTGTGTGTGTGTTCTTCGAAGCTCTTTCTCATTGCCTTATAATGTGGCGATTGCATGCTGAGTGCCTCTTTGGTTGGCGTGAAGGTTAATCATCCAGTTTGAACTACACATTCATGAACATTAGCACAAGCGTTGCTTTGTGTTTCGAGTTTATTTTTAAGGCTCCTCGGCTTAAATAGGTTGAAGAATATCTATCAAAACGATTTGATATGCTGCTTTTAAATTTTGCTTACGTAGGTCCTTATTTTTTTATATGGAAAAATATTTATTAATAGTTGAGAGTTCTGATGCCAGATAATTTTCTTTAAAGAGTTGGTGTTTATTTATTCCCCGCTTCTCTTTTCTTATGATATTAATGAATGTCTTCTTCTTATGCATCCGTAATCAAAGTCTACTAAAGTGCCATGTCTATCTGTTTCTCTTACGCGGTTACTTGTCTTTCCATTTGCACAAGTTAAGTAATGTGTGATTGATGTGGTTTGTGTTAAGAGCTAGGAGAAGAAGATACAGGGTTTAAGTTAAAAACTCACTTCTTTTCCTCCTCCCATCTCCCCTTACTTAAAATAAAACGAATTCGCTTCCCTTAAATGCCAGGTTCATTGAAATCGTTTCCATTTTAACCTTGTCCTTATTCCTAGAAAGTGAGTGTGTGCGTGTGTTTGTGTGTATGTGTTTGTGTACCAGTATGTGTATACTGTTTATTTTAAAATCTCTCCTCTCTCTCTCTCTCTCTCTCTCTCTCTCTCCTTTAGCACTGTAGATTTTTCAATATTTTTTTTAAAATCGAAAGCTTTTAGCAAGAGGCGAGAGAGCCAATTAGCGAGGGTTCTCTTTCATTCGTCGCACGCGTCAGCTCTTAAAGGTGACAATAGGGAAAACGAGGAAAAAAGGCTCCTCCCAGTTGTTGCATGCCTTAACCACAGTTGGATGTATGCTTGGGAAGGGTAAGCTTAACGTAATAAGAATCAGCCAATAATAATGAGAGCGTTTATTTATAACGATGGTGTATATATATATATATATGTGTGGCGTTAGATTTTTATTCGGACGTGCAGCTTTAGGCAGGTTTCGCTCGCCTAGCTAAAACCACAACGATATCCGCCACCTTGTAATTAGTGTTAACTACACGGCCTTTTTTCAAAGCTTTAACCGCATACAGGTGGGAAGAAATTAATTACAGCTTCCCTTCTTGCTGAACTTGTTCTTTGGATTATACAAGGATCGCATTAGCGTTCTTATATTTTTTTCTTAGCGAAAATGGAGTTAATATGATTATGGATTTGTAAAGTTGCACTGGAAGTTCACTAAAATGCTAAAAATAAACTAATTTCGTTTCATTATTCCATTATACCAGCTTAAAGACAGCAATGTATTTCCACATATTTGCGACAATGCTATCTCGCTGTCAGTTTCAACAAAGTTATTTTTAGCGGATATCCAGAAGATATTCAATTTCCAAGATGGCTTATCTAAAAAATGTGCAGAGATATCTACTAGATCTCCTCTGGACATCCAGAGGCGCCCTTTCCCTTGTTTCCCTCGGTATTTATCAGTAGATACCTAGTAGATATTTGGTGGATGTCTTAGTATCCTAAGGATTTCACATTACGACGTACATTAAAAGTCCTATGGTATGTATGGACTTCATTTCCTGATGATATCCACTGTATTTTACTTTTTGGACTTGACATAATTACAACATTATTTCTATATTCATTGGCGTACTTTATGGATAGCATACTCTACGTCTGAGTTTTTAAGAGACCAGTAGTGATTTTACTGTTTTTAACTGGGCCCTAGCTCTTAATGTTGGCAAAATGGATATAAGAGACTTTGGAAATAAAAACATCATGGACATAGATACTTAGAAAATAACCAGGATTTTCGCAACAGTTCAAACTCTGAAAAAAAGTTATTTAGTAACATAGTAATCTGTTGCATGACACATTATTATTATTATTATTATTATTATTATTATTATTATTATTATTCGTCCACTTAGAAAAAGTCAGAAAATAGCATTTGTTTGGTATAATAATGCACATGAATACATAATAAACCAGTAAGTAATGCCATACCGAAAGGCTATACTACTCACCGTCACATAAATTTTATGACAGTATTTCCAAATTTTTGAATCGGTTTTGAAAACATTAGAACATGTTCTACTGAATAAAATTCTTGGTCATCTTCGGACTTATTAATTGCTCTTATATAGTCATATATGACAGGTCGTTAAGAGTTGTTTGACATATTACATGCCATATTTTAGTATTAAAAATTTCCAATGATGCCGTAATGGTGTTACTAGAACATGTACTAATTTCAACCATGTTTGTAGTTCTTAATTACTCATTATATTCATTCATGATAGGTATAGGGTGGTTATAATTAAAGTAACACCATTTAGACCCTTCTAGCGGCCGTTCTGGTAATCAGATTTTGACGAAACTTGAGATATGTTATACAGACCAAGGGGAAGAGAATTTTGCAATAAAAAAATTAGTTCACATTTTGACTGCTACGTCAAAATATGGCGCTTGAATAATAACAAAAACAAGTTAGACGCAGAGAAATTTATAAAATCAGAGCATTTGTTCAATGTGCATTCTATTTGTGTCAATGACACGTTGAAAGCGCATTATTTCATGTTCCTCAGTAGAGCGAATGGTTTCCTGAGGAATCGCAGTGATTTGGCGTGTTATGCTTGCTTTCAATTCAGGGACAGTCCGTAGTCTTCCTCCATAGACATTATCTTTCAAATATCCCCACAACCAGAAGTCACAAGGGTTTAAGTCCGGTGAACGAGGAGGCCATGCAGTTGGAAAAGTTCTCGAAATACCTGATCATCTCCAAAATGAGCATGAAGCAGTTCCTCCACATGTCATGCAATGATTGTTGTTGCACCATCTTGCATAAAGACAGTAGTGTCTAAACATTGTCTTTCTTGTAAAGCAGGAATGACTTTCTGCTGTAGAAGTTCGCAGTAACGAGGACCAGTGATTGGACATCTTTTAGTGCCTTGAGGAGTGTTCTCTTCAAAGGAAAAGGGGCCAAGAATGAAATGTGATGTGAATTCGCACCATACAGTCACGTAATCAGAGTGCAAAAGCTTTTCATGCACAACCATCGGCTTTTCAGTACCCCAGATGCGACAGTTTTGAGCATTCACTGCTCCGTCTAGTGTGAAATGCGCTTCGTCTGACCACAAAATGTTCCATGGCCATGCATCATCGACAGAAACTGGCAAGCAAAATCAGTGCGTTTTTCCGGATCTTCATGAAGCAACTTTTGAGCCACCTGGATCTTCTATGGATACAACTTTAAAATGGAACGCAAAAATTTTGGTACCGTAGACCACGGAATAGACAAATCACGTGATACGGCTCGAGCACTTGCTGAAGAATATTGGGAACTTGAAGCACTCTCCACTACAGCAGCAGCAACGTCTTCCACAGTCTCATTTGCAATTCGTTTCCGTCCTCTCCCTGGCAGCACATCCAAACTCACCAGTTTCTTCAAATTTCTTAATCATCTTTTTTAAACCATTAATGGACATAGGCTATTTCGCAAGTTTTTCAAACATCGATATTCTCTTAGTGTAGCAGAAGCATTATTGCAGTTCTGGTAAAACAACTTCACCAATAAAGCTCGATCCTTTTTAGCTAAAGCCATCGTGAAGAATGACTTTACGTTTAATTTCAAATAATGATGAAAAATAGGAAAGAAAATTCCGCAGCCCGAAATAATAAAGCCAAAGGTTCCTGGTTCGATCCCGGGCTGCGGAATTTTCTTTCCTATTTTTCATCATTATTTCGAACAGCTGAGGTAGGCGAACCATTAAAACCCCTCACAGACCATCTAATGATTTATTTTTTAATTTCACTGACATCTCATTTGCATAACGTCTCTGATTGAGTAAAAATTCTCAGTTTCTTACATGACCAGCGCCATATTTTGACGTAGCGGTCAAAATGTGAACTAATTTTTTTATTGCAAAATTCTCTTCCCCATGGTCTGTATAATATATATCTCAAGTTTCGTCAAAATCTGATTACCAGAACGGCCGCTAGAAGGGTCTAAATAGCGTCACTTTAATTATAACCACCCTGTATTTCGAGTTGTTTGATGTATTGCATGCCATATCTTAGCATTGAAAATTTCTATGATGTATCATAATGGTACCTATTTTGACAGTCTTCGAACTGATTTGTACGATGTAATTTATTTATCGATTGGCGAAAAAAGGTTTTGAAAATCTGTCATACGCTTCGAGATGCTTGATTTACAGACGGACAGATAAATTTAGGCGGCCCCCCCCGTGGTGGCGGCGAGTATCTTTCGATTTAGAGAATCATTTAATGTAAAGAAATTGATAAATGAGAATTTGGATTTAAGATATAAGCTCGTCAATTATAAGATATAAGCTTTTCTTCTATTTCCTAAATATTTTACAGAAATTCCATCAAATTCGATCATCTTCGACCTTTCTAATTACTCTTATACAAGGCGTACTCGAAAACCGGGAATGATATTCCAACATACCTATAATATTTTTCAAAATAATCATGTCCTTTAGCCATGGCTGTACAAGTTGTGGAAACGTTGTTTGTATTCCGCAGTAGGAACGCGTCCAAGTTCGGCTGTCACATTTGTCTGGATGTCCTGGTAACGATGTCCTTTCAGGCTGGTTTTCAATTTGGGGAACAGAAAGAAGTCCGGGGGTGATAAATTCGGAGAGTACGGAGGGTGGTTGACTTCTGCGATCTGCTGTTGTACATGGAAGCGCTTCACACTCAGAGCTGTTCACACTTTGGTCCATCTTTACCAAATGACAATGATTGCTGCGATATACTGCTCTCATGCGTGTCTCAACACGAATGACATTTCCCTGATAAACACAACTAATGCCTAGACAATTAGGCTCTCACGTGCATGCATTGACAAGTTCGTATATGATAGCATTTTTTTACAGCACATGCCAAATTGGAAGTTTTCAGACACACTTTGTATAGGAGGAGGAAGAGACGGATTCCACTATTTCCACAACGAGTTTATTTGACATTTCATAAATGTACATTTCGGCTACAAAATAGCCATCATCAGTATGAATCAATTTAAATGAGAATAGGAGTAGGAAGGAAGGTCTTGAAGTTGAAAGGCCATTGGATCCAAGAAACGCGGACCTAGGAGAAAGCTCTGCTAGGTAGCAGAGGTTTTCTTAGTATGCTCAAGTAGGTTTTTCCACGGGAGGAGGTCTAAGGGTCCAGTGTCCAAATTTAGCAATGAATTGTCCTGGTTTTTTAACATTTCCCATGACTCCAAGAAATCCAGCTTCTTTGGTTCATCTACCGCCTGCAGGATCTGGTCTATATTAAAATTGTGCCCAGTTCGTAAAATATGGTCAGCCATCGATAACCTGTTAGGTCTGTTGTTTCTAATGTGATCCAGGTGCTCTCTGGCCCTGGTTTCCAACATTGATTCATTGATTTTCTCTGTTAAATTGATTCATACTGATGATGGCTACTTTGTAGCCGAAATGTACATTTATGAAATGTCAAATAAACTCGTTATGGGAATAGTGGAATCCGACATGTATCATCATCATCATCATCATCAGTTTCAACAATTAATATGGATTCATCCAATTTTCAGTGTGCATTTTTCTGGGGTTTTCTGATGTAGACTGGCATTTCATGGGCAATTTGTAGGATGGCTGTAGTCAATTTGTTGCCCCGTCTTCTGGCAATGAGTTCAGCCCATTACCATTTGAAATATCATACCTGCTCTATAATATCAAACACTTTCGTTTATCTTCAGATGGAAATGGTTCGTTTATTATCCCGCCTTATTATACCTTACCATGCTTCGTTGCGTAATTTTTAGTCGTTAGGTGGCTTTGATGCTTGGTGTCCATGTTTCTGCTCCTTAAGTGAGATTTTAGGATTAAACTATTTCTTTCCCAAGGTGCTCCATCCTATTCTGACTTATCTGTTGATTTCCGTCATAATATTTCCATCCATAAGGATTTCCTATCCAAGATACCATGTTTCTTTGTACTTTTTTCTAATTCAGTGCTGTTGTTCGCGATTATTTTTTGTTGTTGCAAAAACATAACTTTTGTTTTCGGCAGACTCATTTTCAAATCCAACCGGTATACTGGCCTTTGCACTTCCTGTCATTTCAGTAAATCTATATTGTTACGGAATCCCCGGAATCCTTTTCATTATGACTGGAGTAGTTACATTAAGGAGCAACTGAGCGATTAAATGTTTTTAATGTACTCTGTAGGATTAATTTTCATTTAATAGAGTATTGCTAATCGTGCTTCTTCCTGTAATATTTGTTCACCATTGTTATTGTTAAGATGTGGCAATGATCTCAACATATTTTAAAACCTTGTCGTCCTCTCAACTCTTTCATCGCAAAGGTCCGCCTTAATGGGTTTCGATGAGGAAGTCATAAATATGAGAGTCTGCTTACTTTTTACCCTTCCTCATCCACATTTATCTCCTCTCGCTCATTTATTAATAGCCCATAGTCGGTGTTTGATTTGGTTTAAAGCGATAATTTTGGTTTTAATTAAGCCCTTTCAAAATTAATGCAAATTGAATCCCATTTGATTCCAATCTTTTTCTTTCTGGCCTAAAAAAAATACACGCAGCGTTTCCTTTATGGCGTTTTTCTTTTCCATTTCTTTTTTGTCTCTTGGATGTGTGTGTTTTGTTTTTAAATTGCGCAATTTTGTTTTCATCCTTTAAATAAACCAAATAGGCTTACGGGTCACAAATAGCGCGGGAGGGTTGAAATAGCGGAAATTCATTTGCATGCGAGATTTTCGATTCAAGGAATTAGAATTCTTTGCATAATGCAATTTTTCTCCTCCCTCCTCAAATGCAAAACTCGATTTTTTTTTCTTTTTACCTTCTCCCCACTCCTATCGCTAATCTAAGCCAATCAGAGGGAGTTTAGATAAGCAATCTTTTCGTCCTCGGGGGCTTCTTCTCCGTTCTTCTCTCTCTCTCTCTCTCTCTCTCTCTCTCTCTCTCTCTCTCTCTCTCTCTCTCTTTCTGTCTTTTTGCTTTTCCTCTGCGAATTGTAGATTTATCCGTATTTGAAAGTTGAACGATTTTTGGAGCCGACGGGTTGTTTACCCTGTGGAGACCTCTTTCGCCTAAAATGCGATTAGAGTATGCAAACAGAAAATGGCCGAGCCTCTCTCCTCCCCTCTCTGTTTTTTTTTGTTCTATCTTATTTGAAAAGTAAATGAAGAAGCAGTTGGAAAAAAGTAGAGAGAGAGAGGAGGAAGAGAAATAGAAATGGCTAGAATGTATAAAAATGTGAGGAAGAGAAAAGGTTTCGTGCAATCACACGAGAATGCGTTACAATGCAAATAGAGGTGAAGTCTCCTCGTAAGGAAACGTGACGGGATTCGTCGTGTATTCTGTTGGGGAAAGGTATTTTTTTTTGTAGTGAAATTACGTTGTGTGATTATTGACTAGAATGATGAAGAGGGAAATCATTTATTTTCGTATATGAATAAAATATTTACTACCGGTGTTGAGATTTTCTACGTCATTTAGAAAGAAAGGGGGAAAAAATTGGTTTCGTGTAGGAAAATTCTACCGATTACCAGAACGGTCATTTGCCAAAGCTCTTATCAGAACTATACAAAATGTGACACTGATTGCATTCACGAAATAGCTACTTTTTTAATAATGGTGAATTTTTCGTGAATTGATTAGTTTTGGCGTTAGACGTGACGATATAAGCACTTGTTGAATTTTAGGGGTTGGAACTGAAAGGATACAGAGAAAGAGTAAACCAGGCGAAAAATTTATTTTACAATTATGTTGATTCGTGCAAAATTAATATAGGGTGTCTCTCAAAGGACTCCCGGAAACGAAGATCGATAGAAGAATGAAATAGGAGGTTTGTTTATTTCGAAAGGCTTAAAAAACTGATATGGAAATTTCAAGATTAGTTACAAATGTTGCCAACTTGTGGCGCAGTACTTAAAGTACTGAAGGAAATGGCGCTGTATGTAGTGGGAAATGTTGGCTCAGGCAATTTGCAGTTACTCCTGATAATGTCTCGAATATTTCTGCAGTTATTTAGCGTAATCCCAGGAAATCCGTCCGGAAAGTTGCAACGGAATCCAGGTTAAAACGATCCAGCGTCATCTGTCGGCAACATTTGTAACTAATCTTGAAACTTGTGTATAAGGTTTTTGCGGCTTTCGAAATAAACCTACCACTTATTTCATTCTTCTATCGATCTTCGTTTCCGAGATATTTACTCTTAAAACCAGAGGAACATATATGTGTTACACGGTATTCTAAAGTTCTGCAATCTTATTACAAAGATAAATACATCACCACTTCTCTATTGTCTATCTATTAAAAAGTAATTGGTCACCTTTTGCAGTTGTAAGAGCAGCTCCCATCTGGGGCATGCTGGAATTAAATTGTGGAGGACATCTATTGGAATTTTCCGCTACACTTCTTGCAAATCTCAAACAAGTGGATAAGGGAATTTTGCCGCTACTCCCGAGACCTTTTCCGCCGCTCCGCCTAGTCTCAAAGATGCTCAATGACGAGGTCGAGGCTCAGTGCAGTCAAATCTAAGCGTTGAATATTGTCCTCTTCATACAGCCACGTGTCATTGTCATCTTGGAAGTAACAGGGATCCGTGCCTTAATAACGCCACTATGTTGGGAGCATTTCATTGTAATAATAATGTGACCAGGCTATAATACAGTAGACCATGTGACTGCTACCCTCATAACTCCGACTCCACTGGAACAATTTGGGCCAAACTTCATAGTAATAGAATAGGCTTGGAAGAATCTGCATACCGTTTTGTGACCGTTACATGCGAGATTTTGCTGCTTGCGTTATATACGAGTCACAATGTGATGCTTGCATAAATACTTAAAGCATTTCTGTTTTAAATTTTCAATAGTTGGCTATTATAGTATTGCTGAATAATAACACGAACTGATAATAACACGGTAATAGCCAATTATGCTTTGTTTTAAGGACTCTTTAAAATGACCTCTCTATTCGGATAATTTTAATGCTCTTGCTTTAATTACTGATACTTGTGCGTTATGTATGCGAGTTATGTCAATAATTTTGTATTGTGTATATAATCTAACTAGTGTTTGAAATTTTGAGTTGAAATTAATTTTGTTGACTTTAGATGTAAAATTAATTTGTTTAGATCTATCCACATTTTAATTGCTTTGTATTCAACCTTATTTTAATTAGCGTACAAAGATACTTGGCTTTTATTTATTTATTTATTTATGTGTTTACAGAATATTTGCATCCCATTAGAGATAAATTTAGTCGACCGAAATTTTGAGTCGAGGCAGTTTATTTCTAGAAATGGATGTTTAACGTTGATACTATTTCTTGAATGAATTTCCCCGACTCATTTTTTTACAAAAAGTTCCGATCGATTGTAAAGATAAAATTAAGCTAATCCATCATTTTAGGAGTCATGATAACATAATTGTTAATAATCTTCATAGCTTGACTAGTATGATGCTTGTTCGTTGAGGTCTTAAAATTCGCATTCGTCTCTCTCGTTTAGAAAGGAAAGTATTCCATAATCTCAAGAAGTTATAAGTGAATTTTGTGTCTCGAAACGCTTTACGTATCATATTAAGGACTTCAAATTTTAGATTGCCAGCTTCTCTCGTATGTGGCGAAGTGATCATCCAAGCCTTCACAAAATGTGCAGGGTGTTATTGGTTGTCGGCTGTCGATTTATATATTGGTTCTATTTATGATGGTATCCAAAAATTGGCAAGTCCAAAATAATACAATAACACTGTTCTACAAATTTTGAATATTATGGTCCAAAGAATATGATTTCTTGATGTTTTCGGGAGTCACTGAACACGAGTGGATAATTCACTTCCGAAAAAATTCAGAGCATACATATTGATTTTTTCCCTCACAAGATGGTCACTTAACGAAATAGTTTTCTAAGTGTTCATTGGTTATCCTGGGCCATGTTCTTAAAGCATCTTTCCAACCATTCTTGATTGTTTACGGGTGAGAAAGTTCAAAATTATCTTCTTCGTCCTTAGCTTCTTCCCATTATTTGCATGGGATCGCTGTTATTAGATTTGCGTATTAGATTTGGCCAGTCCTTATAATGCCAACCCTTCGAGAAGAAATGTTAAAAAAGGCGATAAACACAAACATCTATATCCTGGGCCCCTATTCACGAAATTTTCGTGTTAACAACTCACATGAGTTGGGAGTGTCACATGGTACAAAAACGAATGATCAGACAGAATTGGTATTCTCGAAATTCAACTCCCCTGCTTTCTTCTTCTAATTGCAGCTCACACTCCCCTGCTTTTCGTTCTCCTCATGTGAGTTGTCAAATCACGTGAGTAGAGCTTGTGAGATAGCTACGCACAAAAAAAAACAAAAAAAAACATGGCCGACGTATTCGCTATTCTCAGCGATATAAAATGAGTAGATCGCTCATGAGTAAAGCTCTATATATACAAGTATGGACAACTGACGCCATTTTTGGCCTTTTCATAGGTTCACTCACTATAGATTGCTTATTAAAATTCAATAATCACTCGTTTTTTATGTAGTGTATGTATACTTACGATGAGCGTTAAATTGCATAAAAAACGAGTGATTTTCGAGAGTTTTAATAAGCAGTTGAGCCTACGAAAAGGCCAAAAATGGCTTCAGCTTTACTCATGAGTTGCTTACAGCGCCACCATTTGCATATTTCGAAGTTAATTTCCATATCCGAAAACGGCGTAGTCTTTGTTTTTTGTTGTTTTTTTTAAATGGAATACACATAAAAACCCGCTCACAAAAGTACAAAAATTCTTCCATTGAAAGTATTCTATCAGATTTGTATTTTAGAAGTAGGCTGGCTATTGGTTCACTTTATATTCATCTGTATTTAGATTTTATGGCTCTGTGTTCATTGAATCGTGTTCTGAAATTTCTAGTCATTATTCCAATATAATACTTTCACATATTCTACCATTAATTTTATATACGCCATGATTTCGAAATTGGTCTTTGTTTTGATTTGTAATATTAAAAATCTAACTGTTGTACACATTTCATGAATTGTGTAAAAAGTCTGTACTTTTTATGGAACGAGCACAAAGTTGCGCATGTTGTAAATTTCCAAATGAAAATATAAAACAAAAATAGAAATTTTATTTTCAGTTATCTTTAGAATTGTAGAAATCGAATTCTGCTTTAAAATTTAAATAACGATCGATAGTACAGAATAATTGAAAAGATGATTAACGGGTAACATCTAACTTATATTGCATTGCACTGTATGCAGTGTATGTCGGTTATAGCTATTGCGCTGGGATTAGCTAATATTTTAAAGAGCACGGTGTGGGAAATCCGCGGTGGAACGCACCGGGCATATTTTCAACGTCCGGATAACGTTGGAAATTGTGCTCTGCTGGAATTTCACAGCTGAGGGAATTCATTATAACGGGATTTTCACCTCGGAAAATACAAACGCAGGAAGATGGGAAGCGAGAACGTTTCCGATTGTATTTATTGATAAACGAACATTGAGCGATTTCCCTTTTCCCCGAGTTCGCGCTCTGCGAGCGCAAATTGCATCGAAAACGGTTGCAATGTAACAAATTGTAATGATGATGACGAGATTGAAAAGGGAGAGAAAGAGAAAAAAAAGGCAGGAGCGTTGGATGGAGTGTGAGAAGAAATTGTTGAGGGGCAAGGTGAGAGGAGTCGAAAGGGAAAAAAATTAGTATGTTTGTATGTAAGTATGTAGCTGTAAAATTAAAAGTTTGTAGCAGCGAGGAAAGGGGAGGCAGCAGGGAAAAAGATGTGGCGTTTTATCACGCGATTCGTGGCCGCTCCTTCCCTCGGCTTTTGCCAATGGGTTCTCCCAGCACATTCCACTCTCATTGAAACCTCTCGCTACTTAGCAGGGCGCAACCATTGCAAGAGCAGAGGAGAAGGAGAAGAACAACATCACCATCAAGGCTCAACGTCCTCTCTCTCGTTATAATGTTTTCGATTTCCCTTGTCGTCACCAGGTTGCAGTGCTGCTTTTCGCTGCCGACGTCGTCGTCTTCGCCGACCCCCCCCCCCTTCCATTCTTTTCGTCTCATTCACGAAGCGATTGTAATCGAGCCATCTTGTGTATCATTCCATTTGCTAAGGAGATGTCAAGAGAATAAATCTTGTTTGCAAGCGACGAATGAACGACGACGTTCGTTGGCAGTCTCGGAGGAGGTGGCGGGGTGGGAAAGCTTCGTTTTCGTGTGCTGAAGGAGGTGTCGAAGGAAAAACACGGCCGGGGAAAGTATAGATGGGGATAACAACGAGCGATTGTTATTACTTATTATCACGTGACATTGACTGGGAAGGAAAAAAATATAAATAAACGATCACGTCTTAAAAGCGTTGCCTGCTAATGAAGGGGATCTAGAGTAAGCGGTTTTGGGTATTGGGTGTCGAGTTTTGGGTGTTGTGTTTTCATTTTTTTATTATTATTATTATTAGTGTTTGTGGAGAAGGAGAAGGGAGGTTATCATGTCAGCACGAGTTTTATTTGCATTTTTATGGAATTTTATTGTTGTTGTCGTTGCTCGTCATGTTCTCCGAAGACCGGCTTTTCCCTGTTCGAGTTCCATTACACGAGCCTCTTTCATTGAATTTTTTTTGCTTTCCGAAGCGGGGAATCTGTTTGGGATTTTTATTTGGCTAAGTAATGAGAATATTAATATTTATAATTTTAATAATCAGAGTTATTTCTTTTTCAAAATTGCAGTTTTCGTTCGGAGCAAATCTCATTATGATTCCGTTTAACGGATTTATGACGAAATTTCATTGATCTGTTAAAAAGCACTGTGATTTTGTGGTGGCATTGCCGCCTTTGTTTTTGGCGCAGACTTCAAATTTTTCCTGAAATTCAGGTTTTATTAAAAATACTAAATTTACCAAATACTTCCCTGACTTGGCTCCACTCTAATCTTAATCAACCTATGTTATTTCCTTCAACCCTCCGGAGCTTCATACGGGAATATCATCATGGACAATTCTGGAATACCTCAAGGATGGGTTCTTTCATCTTGATTATTTAACTTATTTGCTAACGACATCGTTCATTCAACCGCCATTTCACACTGCCTAGTTATGCAGACAATGTTGTGTTGTTACTTTCCGGCCAGAATCCAATATCATTTAATTCATCTGCATATGTATTAATCCTTTATGGTAAACCAGTTAGGCTTTATCCAAGCATATAGCCTAACAAATTTACATAAAATTTAGATGCCTGGATCATTCCCGCTCTCTCATGGGCTTACATATACAGTGGAATCTCGATTACCTAAGGAAAACTGCAGCTATCTCGTATAATCGAAAGCTCGGATAATACGGGTTAATTTCAGTAATTACCTCCTTTGGGTAATGTCATAATACTCTTACTTTATCACATATTTAGTAAGATATCGAACATTGTGCGTCAAGATTTTTCTCGTAATAGACCATAGGATAAGCATAATACAATAGATAACAATTACTTTTAAAGTGTGTACATTATTTTATTAAATCTTATCAGGTAGGTCGGATAATACCAACGCTCAGATGATTGGGTTTTTATGTTAATTAAGATTGCTGAGGAACTTGCGGATCTTGTCAAGATTAGCATTCATACCCAGAAATGTTGTGTTTGATGTTTATTTCGCATTGATTCAACCACATTTGATTTATAGTGAATATAGGGTGGGACGAACCTTGTCCAATACGTCGAATTGTTGAAATTACAAAAATGTTATTTTTTTACAGGGCCAGATTTAGACTTGGCGAGGCCCTAAGCTATATGAAATCCTGAGGCTCTTTTTACACTAGGCCTATGCATTCATTTTAAAGAGGCCCTAAGCAGTATGCCCTATGCATTCATTATTTAGCTTGTACCTAAATCCGGCCCCGATTTCTTAGTTTGGTTTTCACTTCTCCTCATTACTATCGTTATCCACCTTATTTTCATTCTCAGTAGTTGCTCATTCCAGTAACGCACCAGGATGAAATTTTGAGGAGGACCCAAAACCCCGAGGAGCTGTGACGAATGAATGTGTGTTTAAAGTAAATTCAATGAAAAAATAGTATATAATTATAGATATTATACGAAACGAATTTCCCACTCTTGTATGAGTTACAGTTAAGTTTAGAATGACTTTCTTGAAAGTGTTGCTTTTCCTTTCTTTATTTTATTTATTTATTTATTTATTTATTTATTTATTTATTTTTTGGAGGGAGCCATGATTTCCTGGGCGTGTCACTGGCCCATCCAATATACGGCCTTGTAATTTATTTTAGAAATTCAAAAATCGGTTTTTTACATTCATTCCGTCGTTATCATATGATCTAAATATACGAAATTCACATATTCTATCTTTAACAATTTCAAAATTCAGCTATGTAACCCGTTCGACTTTAAACGCTTGCGTGAACCAGGTCGCTGCTCTTCCCTCTCACCTTCACTAAGCCGCCACTTTTTATTTCCTTCGCTAGTTCTCTCAATCTGTTTTTTGTTATTGTTAGTAACTAATAAAGTAATAGAGTAACCTCCTCCCTCGACTTTTAACATCCATTTTCACTTGTATTTTCTTTTTACTCTCAGGATGACTCCGACGGATATCCGACCACGTGTATTTGTAATAAATTAGGGTTTTGAAATTAAAATCTGCGCCAGCATCTAAATTTATTTAAGAATAGTTAAGGAATCGCCCTTCATTAATGATGTTTGACTGTTATAATTTTTCGTAACAATTCGATTATAAATTTGGTACGCATCAATCGATCGATGGTCGCGCAGTAATCGTCTAAAGTTATACTCTGAGGTCATCCGGTTCTACACAAGGGTGTGTTAAGCATAGTGAACATGCTACATCCTTTTCTCCATAGACGTAACATTTATTTGGGAAAGAGCCAAGTAAAAGGAGCTTTCCATCGTTGATCTAAAGGGAATCTCATTCATGTTTCAACTTATCTTTGATTCGCAGTCTGTAGCTCGAACGCGCCTTGTTTGATTGTGGATTATCACGTGGAACTTACCTCTAAGTATATCTTAATTAATTGTTGGTATACTGCTTTTAAGTGTACCAAAATTGACAGAATAGAGTTTGTATAATTGAGGATTTCATATATTTCTATTTCCATTTTTAATATCGCATCTTACAAATTTCTGGCTATGTTAAATCTTTCAAGATGTAATGATTGTTGGCATACTTCTCCTTGAGGTATCCCACGGAAAATAGTCGGACGACATTAAGTCACGAGAGTTTAGTAGCCTCCATTTGAAAATCACCCAATGACAGATTCCAACGTTGTTCTAAAGAGAACGCGGACATTCTGAGTATTAGCTGTTTAAAATTGCTTATCCAGAATACCTGCAAGTAACTTGATGCTGTGCGGTTTGTTTTTTTCCTGGAGATACTTATATTGTTCGAATAAAGGAATTTTAGAATTGCACTGAATGTATGGGTTGTAAATTATGGGTGGCGTCAGGTCGTCGATTCTAACTTAGTCTGTCCAGCGAAAGTTGAATCGTAAAGGTGTCAACACACATATTCGACTTTGACGCGCACGGTTTTCATCCGACTTGAAGCGACACCAGGGTGCATGCGACTAGCAAAACACACATTTCCAACTTCCGCGCGCACGACTTTCAACCGACAAGCATTTTAACTCAAATTGTGTCCGTGATAGCGCTGCAATCACACAAGAAACTGTATTCATTTCCGCCAAAATGGATTCGATTACGCGCCAAAAATACAATTTATTATTAATCCAACAAAGATTAATTTTAATCGTGATGCTAAATCGTGTATATTCTTCCCGTGATGCTAATCTTGTATATTCTCGCAACCTGATTGGTTATCGTGAACGACAAGTCGCGTGAAAGTCGGACAGAGCTGAAGTTTGAAAAACTAGTCGCACGACTCCTACGACTGGCCGTTTGAGACCGGAAGTAGTCGTTCCAGAGTCGCATGCGACAGCTAGTCGGATGTAAACCGTGCATGTGTGTCTCCGCCTTAAGTGATAAGCAGAGAAAAGTGGCATTGAGTGGTTACTCATGTCTGACTTACCTGTCCGCTTTTCTGGCTTAAATAGATAATGACAACATCCCATGATCCCATGCGCATTCGATATGACTGTTATAATGCCGGCCAACACCGAGTTCATCTTCTATTAGACAGCCTATAGTTGATTCCTATGGTTAGTCTTTGTGGAAAAATGTGCGTGATAATACGTCTTGATATTTTTGTATCTTTATTTTGCTAAATCCCATCTATTTTGGACTATCTTTGATTCAGTTATCCTGCTTCCTCTCCTATCATTAGTACGAATAGTTGGGAGTAGATCATATAAATATCAATATCTTCTTGTATAACGGTCTGCAACTTTATCGCCGATTCTGAAAATGTTTTTTGTGAATATTATAAAGAAGTTCTTGCTCTTGAGCACTCCTAGTTAGGTTTGAATTTTAAACTGCTTTGGCATTATAAGTTAAGAAGCCTGTCAGGTTGTGAATGCCGACACGTATGTTTTCATTTTCCTTGCTAAAACTGGAAAGTCGCATAATATGTACTAGCCTAACTTCCCGAACACAGTCTCTCGTTTGGAGAGTTCTCTTAAAAATGCTTTCATCTTTAAGCTTGACGTTGCTTATTTATTCATCTCGCGGCTCTCCCGTCTCCCTCTCTTTTCTTTACTGGTGCAAAAATTCAATCTTGTCTCGGAAAAGTCGCAGTTATTTTTGATCCCATTCATACTGGATGAATCCAGAGCATATTTGCAGCATTAAACCCATTTCGAGATTTTTTCTTCCCTCCCTCTTTCTTCCTTATTCTTCTCTTTTTTTGGTCTTTATATATGTATACGGTTTCAGCTCTTTCTCTTTCCCTCGCTTTTTTTTACGTGTTATATTTTTTTGTCTCCTAAAACACCCTTCGCTCTTCCAATCTTGATGCCAATCTTGATATCTAGCGGGGGTGGGTGGAGTGGGCGCGACAGCAACTATTGTCGCTTAAAGCGTCGCAACGCTTAAGACCCCCCTCGGTTATAACGCAATGCATCGTTTGACGGCTCTCGCCAGGCTAAGGGAACCCGGCCTCCTCCTTTCTTTGGTAACCCCCCACCCTCCCCCTTCACTCTTTTCCACCCATCTATCCCCCAAAAGCCTCTCTCTCCTCCGACTGCTGTGTTTAATATTAGGCAGTAGACCCGAGCTCTTGTTGGTCTGGCTGTGACACCGTGAGTTGCCAGCTGCCGCACTTTTCGACAGTGGCGGAAAAAGTGTTTGCCTCGCCTTCCATTGTCTCCCTCTCGCGCGCATGAATTAGATGCTGACCTTTGACCCACAAAGCGACACTCGTTGACGATTATTCTCAGACTTCTACTTTATTTTTTCCTCATTTTCACCCACCCGTTTAAACTTCTTGAAAGACCTTTTAAGTTTCTCTCTCTTTCTCTTTCTTTCTCTGCCTGTTTCTCTCCAGCGTTTTAAATCCAAGGAGTGAATGGGTTGGCGCTCGACGTTGTTTAAAGGTTAATTTCGATATTGTGCTTTCTTATTTGCATACAAGTAGGGAGCATATTTTGTTAATTTATTTAAGAATGGTTCGATATACATATATCGTATGTTTTTGACTCGGTACATCTCAGGAAAGTCATTTATTGAAACTGGTCGTATTTTAAAGATTTGTTCCTAAGGCAAACCTTTCACGCACTTTCTGTAGGTATCTCCTCTTAATTTAAGTCTAACTTTTATACATAGCTAACTGTAAAATAGAGTTATAGTAAAGAAAGAGGAAAGAAAAAATGATTGCCATAAGAATTTCTGCTTTTCTTAGAGGAATTATGTTCAATGTACTGATAGGTTCTCTCATTCCTAACTTAAAAGATTTTTCCGGTTTCATCGACAGAATTGATGTTAGTATCCTATCTTAAAATTTTTTGGAATAATTCAGAAGGATTTAATGCTACTTCGAATTAAGCCAAATTCTTATGCACCTTTTTCTTTATTCATTTTTACATTTATAATTTAATCTTTCTCACTCTTGAGGTTAACGTAAAGCATTTACTCTACTCTTTTCGGGGTTGGTTAGATATTTTGAAAAGCAAAATTATAACAAACATTATTTTTAATATCACTATGAAACTCTAGAAATCATAAAATGGAGCGAACCAGGAACGGTGCGGAATTCTAACTTTACGTGTACCTCGACAACAGCAAAATCAATACCGAGAAACTTGTAAGACAAGAAAAGTTATGCTTTCTTCAAATTAGACAAAACGACAATAGATTCTTAAGAAAAATAACAACCGTAACTACTTTTACATAAAAACGATATATATACGTTTAACCGAATTTCAGACATGCAGAAAGGCTCACTTTCCTTCGAGCTAAACAAATTAATGCTCCAAAAGCAGGAAATTATGCTGACTTGGATTTTAATTGAAATTTCTTAGACTTTAGTAAATTTCGAATTTATCGATATTTCAATAAATGACCTTCGAAATGAAAACGTTATATTATATAAGATTTCCCAATTAGCAAGAGCTGTGAACTTAATTCTTTATTTTTTTCCTTTTTTTAAGGTAAGCCACGGATCCCATACATTTTTTGATTACTTTGGAATACCTGGAATCGATTGATAGGTAATAAAAACTAACCTGTATTTGGCTAACTAGTTCTTTTGTTTAATCTTTTTTTTTATTTTTGGCCGACCATTAAGAGTGGTGGCCTATGTGTTCGCTTCACCAATTATTTTTTCCCCCACTGAAATCAACTTCAAATCTCGCAATTAAGAAGATATGTTGAAATTTTGAAGAAAAAAATATTTCCTTCTCTACGAAAGAAATATGTGACCAGTTTTATGCAGCTAACTCCTCGAAATTAATATTCACTTAGAGGGTTCCTTTAACTGTTCCTTGACGTATTTTTTTTATTGGTTAAGCCTTTATAGAGATATAAATTTCTAAGGAAAACGAGAAATGGCTGTAGCATTCTAGTCTATAGCATTCATACCAATGAACAAAAGTCCGTACAGTAAGACCCCGACTTACATCGTTTTCAAACTTACGTCATTCATAAATTTCCACCACTATTTCGGTGTTATGAACCTTGTTTTGCACGTACGCCAAAAAATGCGATATCCTTTCCCAAAAGAAGGGAAATTGAGGGAGTGCCTTCTGCGGATGAAAATGAGGGCTTGCCAGCCAAAGCTTTCTAATGCAAAATAGGAAAGAAAATTCCGCAGCCTGGACTCGAACCTGGAACCTTTGGCTCAGATCGCCAACGTGCCAACCAATTTTGCCACTGCGGCCATGAAAATTAGCCGCTATTTACAGCCCTAAGGTCGTGTAAATAGCGGTTAGCTTTTATGGCCGCAGTGGCGCAATTGGTTAGTGCGTTGGCGGTCTGAGCCAAAGGTTCCTGTTTCGAATCCAGGCTGCAGAATTTTCTTTCCTATTTTTCATTATTAATTTGAACAGCTGCGGTTGGCGTATAATAAAACCCTCGCTGAACATCTTATGATTTATTCTTTAACAAAGCTTTCTGCCATTTAGAAGCTGTTATAGTTATTTTTCAAGAGAAGGATCCCTACTCTGAACGCAGTTCTCTTGTAAATAGAGGAATATGAAATTTTTATCTGTGCTACAGATAATTGTATACGGAAAAAAGTCAAGCTTCTGTTCAAACATCCTAAACTAGTTTTTTCTATAAAGTTTACAAGATAAGCTTCTTGGCTATATTTTTTTCCTTATGCAGACATAAACATATATCTGTAATACTATACATGCGCTTCTTTATTTTTGGTCAGATGAATTTTCAAATACAGTTTTTTTTAAACATAAGTATTGTTATAGGAAATGATGTTTCGACTTAAGTCATACTTTCCGGGAACCATTTAGTGACGTAAGTCGGGTCTTACTGTATATTCGACATGTGGGAACTCATCTCATTAGGGCAAATACTTTTTTTAATAAATTATTTGGCTGTGATGAGCCATTTTGGAGTTATTAAAGACGGCCCCGTCCCCCCAAGAAAATTTTTTATTTTTTTTCTCCTTAACTTAGTGATAGGCCTGTGCAAATTTACCATCAGGGCGTCTCACTTTATTTAATTTTTCGTTTTTTTTTTTGTTCTATGTATGCATTGGCTTCATGAGCACAAGGACGAAGCACATTGGGTAATTTTGAAATTACTATTGGACAGTTCACTTTCGATATAATGTTAGTCTTAACAGTTTTAGGGATATAGAAAATAGTATCAGTAAAGGGTGAATCTATTCTCAAATTAAACGTTTTGAAGTATCGAATAACACATTTGCACGTTGGATCGGAGCGATTAATGTAATTGCCTCTTGTTCCCGAAATTTCGGGCTCACTTTCAGCCATAGAAATCAGGTAAGTTCTAAAGGAATACATTTTTAAAAACTTCGTGTATTCAGAAACTGATTTAATTTCATTTTCGCGTGCGTTCAAAAAATTCGCATTCGTGATTGAGATTTTAATTAAATGATCCAGCGATAATGTGGATGACGCCCTTTTCTTGAAAAACGGTTAGTTCTGCGAAACAATTGTAGCAGATAGAAATTATTGGGTGTTTTTAATAATGAGTTTTATGAGAATAGTTTTCAATCTGATTCATCTTTTTTTTTGGGGGGGGGGAGCAAAGGCAAAGAAATTTTTTTTTTTAGTTTTTTAATAATACGAGGCATTTTTTTACTGACATACAGTAAAAAACAATGACAGTTTTTAACATATTAATTTTTGTATGAAAGCCTGGACCTTATTCTAATTTTCAGTATAATTTCCGGCTATATTAAGGCACTTAATCGTATCCTCTTTTTTTTTTTTTTTAATATCAAAACGGTATTTAAAAAACATGCCTCGTATCAATTAAAATTCCTCAATCACAAACAGTAAATTTAAACATTTAATTCCTAAGCCCTTCATTCTAGACGCAAACCGAATAATGAAGAAGAATAATTAAGGAAAAAAATATTTGAGCCATAAAAAATACAGTTTCAATAAGAATTTTAACAAGAAATTAAGCCTCCCGAGGAAGGTATAGGAAAGTAGCGGAAGTTCTGAGTTCATCAATTTTTACCCCTTCATATGCACTTTTTAACACTCAATTTCTTTTTAGCAAAAAACTTATTTTCTCGAACTTAGTATTTAGAAAATATAAAAAAACTCTATCTTCTGTACTTTCTTACATTTTCGATCGAATGATATATCACACGCCATATGTTCCCATAGTTCTAAAAACCAAGTGACTGCCACCCCCAACAACTCCGACCCCACTGGGACAATTTGGCCCAAACTTCATAGGAATGTAGATTTTGCCTAAAGGAATATGCATATCGAATTTCACTCCTTTACATTTTTAAATACCACATAGATCACTTGGTCCCCTCTAACTCCCACCCTCGTATTTCTGACCCTAGTGGGCCAATCACTAAACTAAATAGTGAAGGTACTCATGCCCGTAGGTAGCTACATTCCGAATTTCAACCTTCCATCCCAAAAAATACAGAAATTATGAAGGGGACGAACGGAGACGGACATTGTGAAGCCAATAAGTAGGTCCATTCTTCAGCTACTTAATAAATAAGATAAAATAGTAAAGGGCTTTTACAAACTTAGCCAGTCAATAGTAAAGGGCTTTGAAAGAAGCTCGTCTTAATTTTTTACCTCACCTTTCAACTTATTTAGATAAGATTCTTATAATTAAGATGAAATTCGTCCCTGTATCGTGGTCACTCACTAAATGAATCGAATGGACTTGCCAGCGTCCATATTATACAACTTATTATACCGTGTGTTTCAAAAGTTCCCGAACGCAGGAGATGACTTTCCCTGCATAACGTTCTGTTGAACAGGTGTGTTGAAGGGCTGGTAGACAGGAGCCACTGTCTCTCAACCTCTTTTAATTAATGGATGCTCCCAGTCGTTACGAATCCCGCTATTTATTTCTTAAGGGGCTATGTTAAGCACAGGGTCTTCGAGATACGCCCTGCAAGCATTAACGAACTGAAGGAAAGAATTAGGCAGATGATGGCAAATATTCCTCAGGCAATCCTAATCAATGCCTACAGTGCGTTTGAGCACCGACTAGCGTATTGCCAAGACGTGAACGGTGAACACTTTGAGCAAATAACGTAACCTACATGTACCGTTTCCTTTGGGAATGTAAAAACAAAATAAACACATTTGAGAAACTTTGCCACTATGTAAAATTGATTTTATGTAATTTATTTCAGCACATGGTTTATTTTAGTGGTTGGCCGAACATTACTCCTGCTGTCATAGCTTAGACTTTCCCTACATACAAAAGGGGCAGTTCAGGAACTTTTGAAACGCACGGTATGTAAATTTTTTTTGCAAAAAAATTGTTGTGCATTTTTCCTAATGGAGGAGGTTTCAAATAGATACAACATCCTAGCGGATGCCTTAGAATGGTTTTAATTTCTTTTTCAACACAGATTGATGATGAGAATGCGCGCTTCGTTTTTAGTTCATAGTTAGTCGAACAAGACTATAGGATTTATGTTTGGGGGGGGGGGAGTTGAGTGCATATGTGGGTAAATTACGTGAGAAAAGCACCAAATACCAGTTTTATCTTGGCAGAATAAAGCCAGTATCAATACCCCAAACTTTCTACGTTTGCATCTCATTTCTACCAATAATCCAAGTATTTGTATATAAATTTTCTTGATTTAGGGGGCGGCAACAGTCCCCTTCCCCTCGGCTATGCCATTGCCTCTCTGTATTATAATTTTTGTTTAACTTCATGTTTCTGAATGGCGCTCTCATTTATAAAACTGTTGCGTACTATTTGAAGAGATGGAAATAACTTAGCTACTTGGAACTTTGAAGCAGATTAAGCAGATGAATAAATCAATAATGGAATTGTGTCCTTTTTAGGACGGGAAAACTATTATGAAAAAGTAAACCGCCTTTCCTTATTTGAGCGAGTTACGTTTTGTACGTGGTACCGGAATGCTCCGATTCAACACTTTTTTTCGGAATTCGCTTCTTTCCTTTCAATCTTTTTCTTGCCTCTCGTTTCATTCACATTCACAGAGATTGTTTCTCCTACTGTTCGCGCATGCAGAAGCTTTTCTCTCTCTCTCTCTCTCTCTCTCTCTCTCTCTCTTTCTCTTTCTCTTTCTTTCTCTTTCTTTCTCTTTTGTTTCTATTTCCAACCGACTCTGCCTTTCAAAATAAAAGAATGGAGGGGGAGAAAAAATAAAGTTGGTTTTTAATTAGTGATGCTGAACAAAGAAGCGCCCGAACAAATGGAGGGAGGAAAGGAAAAAAAGAGTTGGAGAGAGAGAAAAGCGAGTCGATTCAATTGCCTTTGCTTCTTTTGACGCCAACTGCAATAAAGGTTCCCCCCTTTTCGTTATTTTTTTTTCCTTTTCTCTTATGTATATTCGGAGGGATCTTTATACCCCCAGCGTTTTCGCTTTCACTTTAATTCTCCCTTCTCTTTTTCCTGTGTATAATAGAAGCAGCGAAAGACAATAGTGCGAGAGCTGAAGTGGGCGTTTTCGAAAAATGTTTTCAATTAGAAATCTGAAAGCAAAATGAGGCGACGCTGCAGGTTCAGGGCGAGAAAAACCCTTTTCCCACTGATTTACCTTTTTTTTATTTTTTTTCCCTCAAACGTTTAAAAGAGAAATTTTTTTTGGAAAAAAAAGCGTCCTAATTGGTGACCTCTGATGGTGAAATTTTCGTTATTTTCTGTTTGTTTTGTTTTTTATTTTATTTGTCTGAGATGATGAAATTAAGAAGAATTTTTTTAATAACTTCTTTATTTAAAACGAAATGAAATTCTTCCACAAGGAAAAGCAGGGAAGCGAGCCCAACGAGGATTAGCTAAACGTTTGCGTGCTATTCAAGAATGGTTCCAGAAATGTACTTTTTTTCCTCTCAATTTAAGGCGCTGTTTTATCTCTAATATGGGTGACTAATTATAGTGCTTTTATTATTATTATTATTATTATTATTATTATTATTATTATTATTATTATTAGCTGTTAACCCCAGAAGCGGATGCTTCCTCCATTTTAAAGTTTAACGTTCCACTTTATTAATTTATGCCCTAATAATTATAATGAAAGAGAATGGCATAGCTTTTATATATGGGGTTCCTTATTTGGTCTTCTACTTCAAAGTGTGCATTACAAAGAATTAAGTCGACGTATAATAATATTATTGGAAATGCATTCTTATTATCTAAATTTGCTTCCATCATGACATTTGTAATTCATAGAATTTACCGACTTTGGAATCGATCCTTGCTAATGAAAATGTCAAAGAACTTTACAGGGCTCTGTTGGAAAATCATCATCCTCCGAATTTTATCTTTAACTGGTTATTCTCACCAATATAGGGAAACTAGGCTCTTTGCGCTTCAAACTGCCTATGATTCGGTTTTAGATTCTTCCATTACAAATACTCAGGGTACTGAAATAAAGTCCCATTCAAAACTAAAAATTTATTCGCATTTTTTCCAGCTGTTCTCATTGGGAATTTTGGCTTCATTTGGTGTTAACCTCTCGCTGCAATTGATTGGAAAATTTCATTTGTTATTCCTCCAATAGGCGCGTATGGGAACCTCTTTTGTATGTAAATTGGCAAAGTTACTAGTTGTATTTTATTACCCCCTCCCCCTCTCCCACTCTTTTGACAATCGTCAATCTTATTATTTTGTTTTTTCATAATGTGGAAGACCTCTTTGGGTTAGTCAGGCTTCTTGCCTATTTCAGTGTATTTCATGTGGAATATACTCCGGAAGGGTGAGAATTCGTGTAAGCACTGCTTACGTCCCACCTGAACAAATGTACACTTCACTGTTCGATTGTCGATTGTCGTCGTTGTACTTTGATTGAGGGTGGTCTAAAGATAAGACACGTCTCCATAATCATTTCTTACTGTTGCAAAATATAACCTTTTTCTCTATTTATAATCATTTATTTTATTGGAATTCTTAACAGAACCATGCTAATTTAATCATTACAACATATGTTCTTTCCACCAAGTATGACGTTTAATATTTTTGTTTTATTGCCCGAATGGAAACTATGAAGTCTAGGCTGATTTACAACGGTGGATTTATGAAATCTCACGAATTAACAGACCTTGAAATCTCACGAATTGACTTTCCACTTATGTGGCATCCAGTGATAGTGCCACCTACAAAGTAGCTATGTCCTTCTCTGCGACCATTTTTGTGTAACTGACCTTGATTGGTATTATCCAATTTCTAATAGGTGTCCCAAAACTTTGGCAAGATAATATAGAAATTGAATTCTAAGTGTAACTCTTAGGGAACTAATTTGATATAATTTCAGTTGGGATAATCTTTAGAGGATGAATTGGTTTTATTTAAAATTTATTTTCACAGAGTCTCTAAAATTTCATTATCATCAACGGACTAAGGTATATACAAAGATTGGGAAAAGAACACTGATCAAAATTTAGTTGAGTATTAAATAATAATTACAGTGAAAGGGATAGGGACTATGTCGAAAAGTGAATAGTGCATTACATAGAGAACAAATATGAGTATAAGATACAAAAAGAATTTTGAAAATCGGATAACAAATAAAAAAGTTACAGCCATGGAGGCATTACTTTTCAATACGCCCTCGTATAATCATACAGGGTGAGGCATTTATCTTGAGACAACTGAATATCTCGGAAACTAAGCATTGTACGAAAAAATGTCCAAAATCAAAAGTGAATTATTTCGCGGGGGAAATTCATTAGTGAAAAAATTACCTCCCCCCTTGTGATGGGGGAGGGGGATAACTTAGAAATCTTAAATAGAATGATATATTCAGATCGTACACAATATTCGAGAAATGTTTATTCATGGTATTTTTTCAATTGATCCAACCGTTTAGGAGATAGAGGCCCTGAATGTTTAAAGTTTTGAACCCAATTTTATCGATGAAGACAAAGAGATAGAGAGTGGGTCTTACAGACATTCCTATTCTACTTTTTAATGGTCTTTAAGAATCCGAAGTCAGAATTTTAAAAATCCAATGTTTTTCAATACACACGTATAGACTCTGTCTCTATAGGACTGCTGCCCCCAAAAGTTTACTTGTGCACTAAAAAATTTTGAATGGATATCACGAGTCTCCAAAAGGTTGAAAACCCAGTAACGAGAGGTGTTGTTGTAATTTAGTTCGCTTATGAATGTTAATAATAGAGCGAGGTGTTACTTATTTCACCTTAATTTCGCGCTGCTCGCTGGCAATTACAAGCAATTGGAGCATTAATGAAAGAACTTCTCAGTAGACTTTTCCTGTTATTTTGCGCCTGTGAATGCTCCGTTGTTTGATTTGCGATTCCCCTCGCTCGCTATCCATGTTATTGATCAGCTAGTACCAGTGAAATTCCACTTTAATGAATGTCTGTAAGGTGAGACGTTTGTGTAGCCATTTCTGGAAGGCACTTGACGGTAACGGTCAAAGAGCTCTCCAGGAGAAATTATTCTTTGGCTACGGTTGATCGAACCGAGTGAAATCGAGCTCCTCGAACGGGGTCAGTTGATATTGGTATTGCTCTCGTTGCTTGTTTATTTCCTTAACCATTTCGGCGATCATCGTCGATGAGTTGCTGTCTGAGCGCGGATTGTTTACTTCGCCTTTGGAACCTTACTCGACCACTTCCGGCAAAGTATTGTGCTGCAACATTTTTCGAGTGTCCAATTGAGAAGCGGGGGGGGGGGGGGCTTTCTATCGTTGCGCTTAATAAAGCAATTAGCACATTTGGCCACGAGGACGGAGCTGAATGTATGGGTAGCGACAGAAGGACCAACTCCGAACGAGGAGGATTTGCGCAGCGCCGCCACGTAATGAAGTTTCTCTTCCGGAATTGTGTGGGGGAGGAGGGTTTAGCGGGAAGACTGAATACGTGAGAGGTGAGAATGGCCAAGTGTCACTTGAGAGTGTCGCGACACCTGCATCAATCCCAGTCCGTCATCGATGTCGGCCGGCATTCGTTCTCTTTCTCTTTTATTCGATCTGGCACGAAGGGTAATATGTTTGTAAATGTGTGTGCGCGCGCGCGCCAATCGAGCGGGAATTCGTCCGTTTCCTTGTTACATATTTAATCGATAATGGGAGAACGTTGACGTCCTGTGTTGGTCGTCGTCATCGCTGTTGTTGTTGTTGTTTGGAAGAAGGTTAATAGTTTCGATTTATTCCCTCCACCTCTTCTCTCCCAGCTTTTCATTTGCTTGTATCTCTATGTGTTGATCCCCGTGGCGAATTTTGTGAAGGAACTCTTGTCCTCCACTACCCACGCATTTTTCGTTGAATGGTTTAAATGACCAATCATTTGAGATGGGAGCAGAGGGGGTTTACATAAGAGGGTATGGGTGGAGCCACGAAGGGGTTGAGCGGAAAAGATGACTTATGAGGTTAATTGTGTTTGATAATAAGGAATTTGAATGGATTAGCGATATATCAAAAGGGGAAGGGCGCCCTAACAAGCGGAGAATCCCTCCCGAAGTGGAAATTTCGCAGTTGAAAGTGATAGATGCTCGTAATAGGAATCGTGCAGAGGGAGATTCGTCATTTCACTTTTAAGCTGCTCTTCGTTATTGTTAAGCCAACAGAAATTGGCCACACACGCCCCCTCTGTCTTCCATTGAGCCTTGATGGCTCGGCAAGCGATGAACTGCTGAATTAATACGTTACCAGCAGAGATTAGATATAGGATTTTGACTTATTACGAAGATTAGGTTATGTAATTTATGCTTAAGAGATAAATGAAGCGCATAGGCCAACATTTTATTGAAGTTGAGATATAAGTGTCAGTACCTTTAATTTAAAAGGCTTCGTGGTCCTTTTGTAACATTTCTAAAATATGATCTTCATTTCGTTTAATATAAGTTCTTGTGAACATATTTTCAAGATTTTGCTTGTGTATATATACAAAGAATATACACTGTGATCAAACTTTTAGGGACATCTCTCATAAATCATGGAATGTGCCAAATGTCGCATGACAATTACATGTAAATTATTTAAATAGCAACACACATTTTCATGGAGCAACAACAATGCAACCAGTAACTGGCAGACTCCAGAAATTGGCAGAGATCGTCGAGTGCTTGCGCTTGTGACCCGGAGCAATCGAAGGTTTTCTGCTGAAATGATTGCTACAGAGCTCAGAAGTTCTGCTGCTTTCTGTGTTGCTAGCACAATCACCATTCGTCGGGATCTCCATTCTCTGTATTTCCCCGGTCGTGCTGCTATTCACAAACCCTTCATCACTGAGATCAATACCAGGCGACGTTTGGACTGGTTTAAAACTCATAGAAAGTGGAGCATGGAACAGTGGAAACGTGTTCTATGGACTGATGAATCGCGGTACGCACTCTGGCAGTTAGATGGACGAAGTTGGGTTTGGCGGATCCTAGAGAACATTTCCTATTCGTTTGTGTGGTGCCCACTGTGAAGTTTGGAAGAGGTGGCATCATCGTTTGGGGCTCTTTTTCATGGTTCGGTAGCCTGTGCAGGCCAGCCTTTTTCTTCAATGTAAGTCCCTTTGAACACCTGTGAGATGTATTGGAGCTAGAGTAGATGTGACTGAATTCATCAACGCTATTCGGGAAAATTGGAAGAAAATTCCTGAAGCTATCTAATAAAATCTCGTTGGAAAGTCTTCATCGGAGAGTAGAGGCCATAGTTAAAGGAAAGACAGGCCCAGCACCATGGTAATTTTTATTAAATCATGATGATGTGAAAAGTTCAGGTGTTCGGAAACTTTTGATCTGCAGTGGTATAGACTCTATGCTGACCGGACGAAGATGGGTAGGTTGAAGGAGTGAACTAGTTTAATTTGTAATTTTGTGTTTCTTAATACCTATTCAAATGACTGGGAACATTTTTTTAACGAACCTTTCATAATCTGTTATTTTTTACTGTTTTTAGAATGTGGTTTTTTTTTATTATTATTATTACATTTTAAAAATGAAAACTTCATCATCATTCTTAAAGCATAAACATAAAATTATCTTTTTTAATATTTTTTATTACAAACTTATTCAGTATTATCATTGCAAAGGAACAGAAAAGGAGGACGAGCGAAGAGCAACCGTTTTTAGTTTTCTTATTTTTTGTGCGCGCATTTGTGTGTCCGGTGGGTTTACAAAGGCGCCATTTGACATCGACTTTAAAATCGTTAAATTTTCGGAGGTAGGCTATAGTCGGAGGCAACACTGCGATGCCAGGCAACGAATTGGCCATTTAAAGCAACACTGTTTAGAACAAAACGACAGGTTGGAGTTTTAAAGAGAAGTATTTATGAACGGAGACGAGAAAACTCGATCTCCCACAACCAGGCGCGGAGAAGCGCTCAAACATGGCAAGAGTGTTTAACTCTTTCCAGGGATTTGTTCTTTTACCCCCCCCCCCCTTTATATCTAGGACTTCATATTAAATGGTTCTTTTTTTTTACTCTTGTGGTCGTTGTTCTTTGTTTTTGTTGTTGTGCGAGTGTGTTTCCCTCCGAAAGAATTTATAGGAGATCGTCACAGCTTGACTGTTTTCGTTGAAGACCGCTCTCGTTTAATGGGAATTTGCAATGGGAAATGGAAACCATTACCTTATAGTCTGTACGGATGGGGGCAGAGTAAATTACATTAGGTCCCATTTTTGCTGTATGCGTATAAAAGTTTTGTTTATGTTTATAGGTTTGAAGCGAATAAAAGTCTAAGACAACAACAAAAAAAATTTTGTGCGCTCCGTTTTTACGAAGGGTTTTCTTTGAATAGGGAAGAAAGGGGCATAATTGACGCTAATCGAGTGCGGAAATGTATTGAGCAGTGAAATCTGGAATCGGGAAAGTCGTTTTATGGTTTCCCTTCCGTCATATGAATGTTCCGCGCTTTCATCTCTTTGCTTGGTTATGGTTCAGAGAAATCTGAATGTCCAACAGTATTTTAGAATTTATAAGGGTCATTCAAATGAAAACCAGTCAAAGGGAAAGGAAAATGCCGGGATGGGTTTACTGCGGCAACTTCGACACGGAAGAAAGGTAATCAATCACGTGGCGAGAGTAGTAATTCAGGACGCCGTATACTAGTGTATGGCCTAAACGGTCATGACTGAATCAACGAAACTAATGCACATAATAATGTACCTAAATTGGACCGATTATGGCGCTATGTAGTCCTCATAAACGACATTCCATGTAACGAAGGATTTCTGTATTCCAGAGACCTTTCCACAGTTAACTTTGAATTGGGTGGCCCATTGGCATTGGTGATAGCCTTTCCAATTCTCGAATCCTTCTTGTCGCCGGTTCGACTCTCACCGTGAACGTGAATCTTTGTTTGTCCCAGGATAACAGTGATTAGGAAATGTCTCCGCATTATGTTAAATCTATGAAAAGACGCAAATAACCTAGATCACATTTTCAACATTTTCATCACAAAGCCCCACTTTCACCTTTAAGAAGAAACTCGCGAGCTGCCTTATTCTATCACGTCACGTTAACCGTATCGTCGGCCTCGCTGAGATTCAAATTTCAAATGATGTATGCTTTAAGCATTTGAAACACGCGGATACCACATGTTGACGCACCCAAAAACCCGAAGAAACAATCAACTTTGGATTTTTGGATGACTTCTGTGAGCAAAATAATAACAGAAGGATAAGACAGAAGAATCGCCGTTGATGCATTTTCCATTAAAGTTGAAATCAGCTTTGACGGTACTCTACCACGATTCCTAAAATGGCAGCGTGCTTGTCACGTGATCAGTGATGCCACGTATGGATTCTTGTCCAAGATGCCGCAAATGTCTAAATTTTATCTAGATCCTTTCCTCGTTTTTCATTTCAACGTCTGTTGTTATTTTGCTTTTTGCTTCCAATATTAAGCTTTCTTGTACTGAGAAAGAATGGCCGTTAACACTAACCTCGGAACTGTTATTGAACAGCGATAGTACGTAGTTACCTGCGAAAAAGGCGTCTAATGTTATGATCAGTTCTCTCGCTGATCGATTGTCAAAATGCCTGAGATAGAATTTATCCTGGAACGTCGTCTCGTTTGCATGTTGATCGGTATGGGAAATAAAGCCGATGGTGCCCCTTTGTAGTCAGCTGCTAATTTATGGAACCACCTGTGCTCGAATTACATGCAGATTTTCCCTGACTCATCCTTTTATTGGCTTGCTAAAATCATGGCCGCTTGAATGGGCTAATAAAGGACTCGAGCAATAAGTTAGAGTGCTTTTTTGCTTCATTCATTTGTGTGCAGCAGTGTGACGTTTTGCATGCACCGGCCTCGAAGCGCTTGTGAGAGTAAAGGTTAGCGAAGTGTGATTGGGGCGTATTGTGCGATAATGTATGTTCGTGTAATGATTTGAATTACATGGCATGTAAATTTATAAAAGGGGTGTTTAATATTGGATGAAGCCGACATCAACTGTGTCTGTATCTTGCATTCAGCTCGATTAATTGCATTCTGGCAATCTCATTGGAAGTAGGTTAAACGGGTTACCATATAGCTCTATAATTAAATATGAAGATGAAGCCGACTATGTTTTGAACAAAATTATAGAGATACCCCTTAGAAAGGAAATTTCTGGTGATGAGGTTAGTGACAGCTTTGCATAAGAAAAGCTTTTAAATACCGATCCATGCCAGTTATGACAAAAATGAATCGAACAGAAGAACTCGGTCACCTTGTACATAGCACCGTCATTGGATGCCATTTAAGCGGGAAATCAGTTAGTGTGATTTCGGGGCTACTCAAATTCACTCCGGGTTTTCATTGTAAAGTGGAAGCGAGTACTCGTCAAAAATTGGCGAGTTCAGCGGAGGACTGTCTGGGATAATCAGTTTGCTTCTGCTGTCAGAAACTCTGTGGGAGTTTGGACAGACGTCAGGAACCATCGTTATCATCGCTACGGTTTAGATAGGGTTGGAAGCAGATTGACTACCCATAAACGTGTTCTGGTCAGCGATGAATTTCATGGCTTGGATTTTTTGGTTCATATAAAGAATAGTAAGAAGTCTAGGTTTATTTGGACATTGTAGACAATTTGCGCTGTCTGCAATGTGAAAACAGTTTGGCATGGATCCGTTTATTCATCAACATGACAGCGCTCCCATCTACAAATCAATTTTGTAATTGGCTGGTTTGATGAAATGGCTGTGAAAGAATTTGAATGATCTTCCCTAAGTCCCGATCTCATTCACTTCTCGGATGAATTAGAAATGTTAATTTCGTCTAAAATGTGTGTCTGAGTTGACAGCTGCTCTAAATGAGGAGTGGTACACTGCTTGGCAAAAAAAAAGTCGTCTTCGAATATTCAATAAGCAAATACTAAGAAGCCAATCGCAGGCTTACTACCGCAGTCATTGCGGAGGCATTATTTCCTTTAACTTGTCCTGCATTACTTCATCCTTCATTTGTTTGATGAAAGATGTATATGGACGCGGCACCTGGTCGCGAAAAAGATGTCATCGATTTTCAGAAGGAACACGTCGTTGGCGTATTCCAAGCAGGGAAAACAAGCAGAGATTACGGCAATTACTAGATCTGGAGTAAGAATTGCTCAACGCATAATTAAAGCTTTGGAAGGAAAGATCTGAACCACGAGGAATAGCTGTGGTCGGGTAAAAATTCTCGATAATGGTGATCGGAGCTCATTAAGATGTATGTGAAAGCAAACTGAAGAGATTCCACATTAGAACTGACCAAACATGAACGACTTCTTCCCTGATGGCACTGGAATGTTCCAGGATGACAACGCCAGGATTCACTGAGCTGGAATTATAACTGACTGGTTCTGGTCTCATGATCAGTCATTTCAACTCATCAATCTTTGGGATGTATTGGTGAAGGGCCTACTGAGAGGTTCCATTCTCCCCTTATCACTGCAGGTTCTGGGCGAAAAATTACTGGACCACTGGCAAATGTCCGCAGCATCAAAGCGAAAGACGGCCCAACCTTCCAGAAACTTGGGAAAGGTTAAAGGCTGTGCTAACTGGAAAACGTGGCCCTACACTCTGACTTGTACAATTTCGTTTTGTTTTGTTTAGTTTGCCAATTGCCCTAATGCTTTTGGCAAGGTAGTGCCTTGTGCATGAACGTAGTCAGAAATCTATGAATTCAAATCAATGAGATTCTGCGCCTTCGCTTTATAAGGCAAGGCGCAGCAAGGGAGAGGCCTGGCAGTGAATGGAAGATGAAAAATGATGTTTATGATGGAAAATTATGAATAAATAATGGTCATTTAGGGAGAGAGAGGAGGGGGGAGGGCGTAAGAAAAAAATGTAAACCAGTTTTTTATTAAATTAGAATTAAAATGCCATTGACATTTGCCTTAGAGCTATGTCATCTTGACATCAGTAGATTCAGGGGCGTGAGATTGATAAAAGTTTTAATATCATCGAATCCAATAGTCAGTTCTTTTTTTAATTCTTTCTATGCGAAGTGCTGTCTTGTAAAGTACTTTAGATGTGGTTATTTCTGTTTCGTGAGCATTTGCCCCACTATTAAGTGTGTTCTCCCTCGTTCTAGCTGTCTGTCTTTCACTACAATTCAAAGCGGAATGTTTAGCTCGAAGGGATTTTTGGAATTTCTATCTCTCTCTCTCTCTCTCTCTCTCTCTCTCTCTCTCTCCTTTCGCTTTCCTATCTTACTTTAAGGTATATTTCTTTTTTTTTTTTTACCTTTCTTCTTTCACTTTCCCGAAAAGAAGAGGGGGGTAGAGAAGGGATAGTAGTTTGAGGAGCCCGTTATATGGGACGCGGGGAGAGTTGGTGGGCCGACCGCGGCGCTGTGGGAATCCCGTAAAGCGTTGAAGGCTCGCTCGGAAGAACGATTGATCTTAACGGGGGCGGAGGGAGGTGTAGGGTTACCGACTCAACGACGTCGGATTTGAATGGATCATTTCCATAACGCCTTTCCAGTCACATTCGGTTGCAAGGTGTGCATACAGACGACCTCGACCTTATGCCGTATTTTTTCTCCTACCCGAAACCTTAACGCTATCATCTCTTCTCTCTCTCTTTCTCTCCCTTCGTTTAAAGCCTGTCGATGCTATCACGATGGACAGGGAGAGAATGAAATAAAATGGAAAAGGGAAGGGACTATGTACAGTATGTTATGTATATATAAAATGGGAAGGTGGTGGGTTTCTTTCCCCCTCTCCTCTTTTTGGAATTGGCTCACGAACTGACCTCGTCCAAGGGAGGAAAGGGCCATTTTTGCTTCCTTTCAGACCACCCCCGTTGATTTTTTTTTTGGTCTCTCTGCTTTTCAGAGAACGTGAATCGGAAGTTTTATCTTCCTTAAATCAAATATAAGCAAATAAATACGAAATTTCATTATCTTTCCCTCCTCCAGTTTGCTATCTTTCTCTCATTTCTGTTGAAATGTTCCGAGGAAAGTAATAGCGTATTGTCTAGGGGTCTGTTTCACATTATCTATAAATATCCTTTCAATTAATACGTTGCGTTATTAATATCAGTTAGATTTAATAAAGAATATTCTTTTCGTCAATTCTAATAAAAAATTATTAAAGCGAAACAGAGTGGTGGCCCCGTTACAATTTAATAAGGACGTTTCTGCTTGTACAATTTTAAAATTTATGTAATTCTGTAAAATAATGTAACTAGGATCTTATTTAAGTGAAAGGTTGGAAACTGAAGCTGTGCTTCAAGTTATAAATTAAATTAAGATGAAAGGAAATGACAAGACCTGTAATATTTAGGTGCTCGTTATATCAACTGAGCTTAGTCTGTACGAGGATTTGCTAAATTTTTATTAATTATTTTAATGTCTTATTATGTGGCTTTTAAGTCTTAATTTTTAGATCGTGTGGTGTTTTATTTGCAATTTAGTTGCTCTGGTCAGCTCGGTGGCCAAGAGTGCTGGAGCATAGTTAGGCTTTCCAGCTCTCGAAATCTTCAGGTCGCGGATTCGAATACCGTCGTGGGCATGGATGTTTTAAATTAATGAGTAAAGTTAATAATCACGTGGATTTATCTCAGGACTGTGTATACTTTTATAAACACGTGAAAGTGCACAAAAATGATCTGATGTATACGCGCCCAAATATCTATCGGACCAACTTATGAAGAATGCTGTGACAGCCTCCAAGTTGTTTAGCTGCCAGTGACAACTGACAAATTTTCATCAGTAATCTGTATGTGGACTCTATGGACATGGTCTAAGTAATGCCAGTTTTGATGTCATGGACTATATCTTTATTCGGAATTTCTTCATGCTGAAATTCCAGAAATTTATCTTGGAGGTTCTTCAGAAGAATTGTTTTTCAAATAACAGAAGGGTCCAGGAAAAGCAATATGGTAGCGTTTTATTGGTAGTTATTTCATGCCCTGATGATGAAATTATTTCGAAACACATTGTCTACAACAAAACGTTACTACAGAGGGTTGATTCAGATAAAATGCGACGACTTTGCAGTTCTGTTACGATGGTGTAATACCATGGCGCCACCATCGGTTGTGTTCGATGTGAGAGCCACGTTGTTGGACTATCGCCCGGCACCGTAATTCCCACTGAAGTAGGTTGAGTTTGAGGGACTCTATGGGAAGTTCGTTCCACACTTCCTGACACTTTCCATAGCCCATCAACGGTTCTTGGTCGGCGACTTCCGAGCCGTCGTTTCAGGAGACCAAAACACAGAAATCCATCGGTGATGCGTCAGGAGATTTTACAGGCACATGAGAGAAGGGAATAACTCGTATGCCCGTTTCCTGTTCCATCTTCCTGTAGTAAGCCACAGATGACTTGGCAGTGTTCAGTTGTGTTCAGTCACTCAGTTCTGTGACCGCGCGCTTTATGACGTCGCTCCAGCCCAAGATTGTCATGAATTTTTCTGGAGACTGTTGCCTGTGAAATACCTTTCCTTTGGGCTACACTTCTCTGTGTGGGGGGATTTTCTTTCAGCACTTCAGACCGGATTTCTCGCACCACCTGAGCTGGGCGTGTTGGCTGGGGCTTGTTTCTGGTCTGCTTCTCTGCTCGTCCACGTTCATTAGATGGTCGCAATTTGTTCTTTTTGATTATTCGACCCACAGTAGCTTTGGATACCACAATACCATTTCGTTTGCATAATCCCACAATGCACGAAAGACTGAAGTTAGCGTCGGAAAGGCCAAACATATACCCTTCCCAAAAAGCTGTGATTTTGGAAGCCATGTTTCAGCACGAAATGTCCCAAATAATAGCAACAAGTGTATACAAAGCTAATCCCCATGAATAGTGGACGAGTCATGCAAATCACATTCCGTCAAGGTCATATGCGGCGTTTAAAGTCGTCTCATTTTATCTGAATCAACCCTCCGTATATTCCAATTCCTGGACCCTTTTGTTATTCGATGTTTACAGCAATTTTGACCGCCATGCAGTTATTAGAATTATTTTTGAAAAAATCTATATTGATAATATCATCTTTGAAGAGTTACAGTTGTAAAAGACTTAATGAATGATAACAGTTAGGGAAAACTTCAGCTGCATGAAGATGTACGTTGGAGAATTACAGATTTCGATATAAACACCTTCTTCACGGGCATAAATAGCTAGGAAGTTGAGAACGCCTGAACATCAGTTTATATATTGACAGGGGGCGCCTATCCACCAATCAGAAAAATAATAACTACGGGGGAGGATCGATTTCACTAAGGTGAAAGGAGAATTATTTTGATTGGTGAATTCACAAAGTGAAAATAAAAATAGAAACTGGCATGCTGATTAGTTAGTTGACAATATCGGTGATAACATCGATTAATGGGTCTCTTTCTAATGATAGTTGGTTGTTCAAAAGTTTGTCCGGTTCATTCTTATGGAATTTTCTGATTTCCAGTGCTTCATACGTCAGAATCTTCTTTGTGTCTTTTATCGTTCGTACAATGGTCATTATTGTATCTGTTGGACCGAATTGGTGTTTCTTCTTTATGAGGTGCTGTGATTTTTTTTGTCCCCATTAATCCAGGACCTACGATGCCCAGCGAACCTCTCTCTGAACGGCCTTCTCGTACATCCGATGTAAGTTTGTAAACATCGCATGTGGTAGTCATTGCCGGATCGTGCGTCATTTTTTGGATTCAGGGCATATTTGCATTTGTTCGCAGTTCTATATGCGATGCTCAACCCATGGTAGCGCAAAATATTAGTAATTCTGTGAAGGTGAAGATTGCAAATTTCTTTACCATATTTTTCCTTCACACCTTGTATCGCATCTCCAGTCATATTCTAGTTGTTGACCTGCAGCTGTGTCTTCCTGAAGATGGAATGAATAATTTCTTTGGGGAAATGGTTCCTTTTGGCAACTTCTTTTGTTAGCTCTGTCTCGTTGTCCTTATCGATCTTGGTGATGGGGTATGTAATGGCTCTTTTGAAGTAGCGACTTATTGCTGCATTCCTATGTTGTGGGGGGTGGTTGGAGTGGTAACCAATGATGTTCCATGTGGTCGTGGGTTTCCGGAAGATTCCAAACTCGAAGCTTTTGTTTTGCAGGGTTTTTTTTGTAATGGTGGCGTCTAGGTAGTTTAGTCCGTTTTGAATTTCTTAATCCATGGTGTTTTGAAAATCTTCTGGAAACCCTTGACCTTCCTGTAATTGTTATTGCTAATTTATTTCCAGCTTTTACTTGCCCAATTTATGGAGCTTTTGTTGTCAATGATCAAATTTATATTTGTTATATACCGTTTTTTTACACATTCCATTGTACAGTTCTCTTCTAATTTTACAAAAAATATTTGAGTATTATCTTGCATCAATGAATTGTAATCTCATCCTTATTTGATTTCTTCTTATTGTACAATCCATCTTTATATGAGCTTTTGAAATGAAGCTGCAGCTCTTCTCTTGAAAAAGGCCGGAAACGGTGGAATCATTGGTTATTATAATTGGTTAAAAATAATTAAATTGGAATAAGCAAATTTATTCCATTAAATAAAAATATACAGTACAGTGTCTGTTTGCGTTCGTGATTTACATAATTTCTGTAAATTATTTAAAAGAAAAAATAGAACCACAAAAATTTATCAAAAATATCTTTTTAACTAGTAACAAAGTGGAAATTTTCAATCGCCTTGCTTTGGTAGAAAGGAAAGCTGTTTGAAAAGTTCGAGTACTTTAAGAAATTAATTGTGCAGGAAATAATTTACTGTTTAGTTTTGTGTGTTTCTGATGTGGTTAAAATTTACCAACTAAGCCGGGCATAGTTGATTATTTGAATCAATTCTTTGTTAGAATGGCCATTGCTGTGTTATAGTGGTTTTATTCTGTCATAATGATGTCAAATGGGGGCTAGTGTCACGGATGGATATATACATTGTATAAATTATGATCAGATTGGGTATAAACTTTGACTATTACCTTTTTACATGAATCACTCTCGTGGATTTACGATTTTAATTTAGACGTTACCCATACGCAACAGTTGAAGAGCGATTTTAATATTTTTAACAATTTGATTTTCCTGAAATAGATTATAATATAAATTAAATTCCATAAAATTGCGCTGATCGTGTACGGTAAATTCGCTTGGGGGATTATATTCGGGAGTAGTAAAGCCGTATTTGGTAATTAAAGTCAAAAAGACGTATTGTGCCTTTTGAAATTTCCGAAGCAGTAAATCAAAGTGAGAATGTTTTATTTACGTGCGCTAATAATTAATTTGAGTTTTGTGTGTTAATTTAGCGTTTTACAGTTGATCTGGTTGGGGGAATTGGATTTAGTAGTTCATACATGAAAAATGGACCTGGGCTTCATTTATCTCCCCCGTTTCACGCCTAATTTATTGGGAAATTTGTAAAACTCGCTTGTTCAGATCCGTTTAAACGGGGCAAATGTTCAATAAACGGCAATTGCGATTTTGATTATTTGTTGCTTGTTGGTTTGTTATCTTTTAATAATAATCGCCGGACCGGTGCCAGACGACATCAATCTGGCCGGTGTTGTTGATTAAGGCTTGCTGCCGGTGTTATTTGCTTTTTGGAATGCTTGAATATTCCATAGAAATTATTATGAGCATTGTTTAGAAGGTTATGCCCCAGTTTTTTATATCAGGCAGTAAGAAAGAAAAGTGAAAAGTGTGATGTAAATTTAAAATTTCCGGCATTTGTATGCGGAATCTGTTAAATTGGTTAGTTCAGGCAAGTACCCTATATAGCACTTCAAAAAGCAATTATAAAAATTTTGATTCATCTTTGGCGTCTAAAAATCCTCCCAACTGTCTCTTCATGCATTTATACTTTAAGCGGCTTATTTAAGCAGACGGACGGTATAAATTAAACAAAAAAGCCGTTAAATTAAAAGAAAATGAGGTCATACCGAGGATGCTGAAAAAATAAACGGAAATAAATATGAAGGCTTAAAAAAAACGGAAGACCGGAAATGATCGTTTGACGTGCTAGATTTTTGTCTCGCAAAGTGAAAAGTATATGCTGGGTTTCGAAAGCAAACTCCTGTGGAGGGCAGTCGAGTTGAAAGAGGGCTATTATTCTCATATTGATGTGTGTATTTTTATGGGTAAAATGTTTTTTGTTGATTTATTTATAAACGACTAGTTGGACGAAGGGAATTGAGACGGGTGAGTAAATTGAAATTTTACGTAGCAGGAGTATCTCTGTAAGAAACACCGAGTGATTTACATTGAGTGTAACAAACTTCAGCATTTTGTCGGGGGAGTTCAGATTGAACAAAGAATGTCGTATGAAAATAGGTCGTTTTCCGATTAGGTTAGGTGTTTAAGTTTTTACAGATCAAAGTTTTATTGGTGTAGTAGCTAATAGGTAAACAAAACACAAGTTATGAACTTATAATTAACAGTTATTTTAAAAGCATAAGAGAGTATACGATTTAGTAAAATAAGTGCTCAACGGGAGCTCAACTAGCAAACATCTAGGTCCTATTTCACTTTACCAGAATTGTTCCAGGATAATTCTTTTATATTCTCCTTGCTTTTAGAGAATTATTCTCCTTGCTTTGACGAAGGATAGTCTCTATCCGAACGTCAGCTTTATATTTTTGTTTTATTTATTTTATTTTTTTATTAAATTTCTATTACATTAGAATTATTTCAAGGATTAGGATTCATTTTGCGTTAATGGTAATTACATGCATGGATTTACTACTACATTTTCAAAATTATGATCTCTTATACAGCGTGATCATATAAAAGTAAGACATTTCTTTCATTATGGACATTTTACTTAATGGCCTGCTTTTACCGTCAAACTAATCGTAGCAACTGGGAAGTTTTTACCCAGTGAAAGTCGGAATTTGTTGTGCTATCTCCGCACAGAGAACTGTGGAATCAATTTCTTTCGACCGGACTGGCAATACCGCAGATTACAGACGCTTTTCAAGGAGTTTGTTGAACAACTATACGATACAGAGTTGGGTGAAAGATATTTTTAACAATACGGAGCCACATGCCGTACCTCAGAGGAATCCTAGAGCTGATTGAAAGTTTCTCTCCTGACCGGATAATTTCTAAGAATATGTCTGTGGCTACCGACATCTTCGGATTTGCCAACACCTGGCTTTATCTAAGGGGCTGCTTAAAGGAGAGAGTTTACGATCCACACACCAAGACATAGACGATTTGAAGCAGAATATAATGGTATTGACCATCAGGGCCGGCTCTACCATAGGTGCAAGTGGTGCACTTGCACAGGGCGGCAGACTTTTAGGGGCGGCAACGGCAATGTTTTTTAAGCTTTGGGGGGCATCATAGGGCGGCAAAATTGCATTCTGCACGGGGCGGCAAAATTGCTAGAGCCGGCACTGTTGACCATAGTCCTCTAATGACCATACTAGTGCCTAATGCAGGAGGAAGGACATTTTCAGCATTTACTGTAGAGGCGCGTAATATTTCAAATATAGTCTACATTTAAGGTATTACATATTGTAGTTAGCATCATTCTTTTTGAAATAAATAAATAAAGAAAGAAAGAAAGAAAGAAAGAAAGAAATGTCTTAGCTTTATATGAGTTGCCCTGTAATTGTTCTGGTCGTTGGTTAGAATTTTAATCCATAATCCAGAAAAACGATGCAGTGGCTAGAATCCTAATCTCTGGAGCAATTCTGCTCGTGAACGGTTACTCCAAAGGATAATTGATACGGCCAATAAACATCTGAATAACGGTGCGATATTTCGTGTTTATTTTCGATGATTCGTAGGTGTCGCGTTTTCATTCATAAGCAGTTCTGATTAGCCAAATAAATTTGCACTATAAATTTAATAATCATCCGCATTAAAAGAGAAAAAAAAATATTTTTTTTTTAAATTTTACTTCATTTCGATACATTGAAAACCTCGATAATTCGAATTTTATTTTACTTAAACTCGATAAATCGAAGCATTTGGTTTTTCCCTTGAGATTGTTTTATCGTATTTTTTAAATTAAATATTAATTACAAGTTCATAGCATGCGTTTTGTTTACCTGTTTGTTGCTTCATTAATAAAATTTTGATCTGTTGTAATTTGGTGCCTATTTGGAATATGACCTTTGTTCATGTGATAGATTTTACTCAACCTGACTTCCAGAATAAGCTATCAATATTTTACTCAATATAACTTGCCCTGTATATGCTATAGTTTTTAAAAATAATTTTTTTCTTAAAAACATACTATGCCTATGGATGTTACATAAACGAAAAATTGCTTTAATGTGCTCTATGGAGATTAAAGTAAAATATTTTTTTACCTCATTTTTTTTTTTAATAAAGCGTATGTGCAGATTGAAAAATTGGATGGGGGCAAATTGAAGCGAAATTAAAATAAGGGAGTGGGGAAACGATAAAGCATTCTTGTATGACGAACCCTCATTATAGAAAATTACGAATTCATATTTTTTCTCTCCTTTCATACTGGAGACACCAATAAAAATGAGAGGATGGAAAAGGAAAGGGCGGAAGAATGGAGGGGTTGGCGAGATAAAATTGCAATTGGGAAATTGTTTACGAGTGAAATTGCGGAGGCCCTATTTTTTTTCTTTCCTATTGTGTCTCGTAAAGAGGAGATAGAGTGGGTGTACAACTGTGTGGGTGGGTGAAGGGGCAGCACACTGTTTGAACTTAGGGCACAGCTGCTCTTCGTAGAGCTAAACTTTTAAGGAAGGGGGGGGGGGGTATAGTAATGAAGGAAGTTGCTTCGATCGAGGCTATTTTTTTTTATTTTCTCCTTGGGCTGTCAACGTTATAAATATGAGGAAAAAGGAAGAGAAGACGGGAAAAGTGTTGAGGATTTTTTTAGAAATAAAGGAAGGACGCATAAAACACGATATATGCGTGTATTGAGTGTGGATGTATACGTATGTGTGTGTATATGATGGCAAATGAACGAGTCATTAACAAAGGAACAGGAGAGCGAGAGAATGCTTCGAAGGAAGCCTTGCTTTCTGCTTCATTGGATCTGATAAGGAAAAGGCTCATTAGCATGCAAAAGAAGAAGCGTCCTTTTTGGCTGTGGGCTAGGAACGCAAGCATGCCAAAAGTGCCAAGGCTTAAACGACGCTCTGGTCTCCATCTTTTCCGATCCCTTTTCTCCGTTTCTCCTTCGACAGCGGGGTCCCAGTTCGCCACTAACGATCAGTGCTTTATCGCTCAGATCGTGAAGATTGTTCCTAAACAGCTCCAGTCTCTCTCTCTCTTAAATTTTTTTTTTTTTGCTTTCTCCTCCTATCGTTCTGTCTCTCATTCGCTTGCTCTTCCATGTTGCGCGTTCCTTGACATCGCTGTGACGTCACCGCCACTCGCCCTTCTCTCTCTCTCTCTCTCTGTGTTGTTTATATATATGTATATAATTTCCATTGTAAATTTATAATGGAGCTGAATGGGACGAGAGGAGAAGGAATGCATTAATTATAGCCACAGTGGCTTACTCGAAAGCTGATCCCCGGTGACCTTTAAGTGCTATCATTTGTTTTTATTTATTTTTATGTTTCTTTTTTTATTTTTATTCATCTTTCTTCTTTAAATGAGCTTGCTGCTCTTGGTTTCCATATTTTTTTTTCCGTGAGCATTATTTTTCTCCTTTCCTTCCAAGAGAGAGAGAGAGAGAGAGAGAGAGAGAGAGAGAGAGAGAGAGAGAGAGGGCGCAGACTCTTCTTTCCTCCAATGAGAGGATCTCGGAATGAGGTGGCTCCCTTTATAGCCCTGGTTTTACCGAGAAAGGGATTTATCTGGCCAGGTTGAACGAACAATTGTAAAAGAAATCTTTATTTTTTTATATTTCTACGTAATTTTTTTTTCTGATGGAAAATATCGGCCTTCCCGCGGGCTGGTTGCGGCCCACAAATTTTAGGGCGAAATGCGGATTTGTCAGTCTATGACAAAAGGAACGCAACAACAAAATCCAAACACATACATAAGCAAATATGCGTGAATGACATGTTGTCCTCGGTACAAACGACTTCCAGTTATAATATTATTCCTCCCCACCCCCCACCCCTTTTGTGTTGTGTTTAAAATGAAATTGCTTAGATGACATTGAAGGCATGATGCGGAAAAAGCATGACGAAAAGTAATTGGCGGAGATTTAGTTTTTGTTTTTTGTTGTAAAGCCCTTTCTCCTTTTCTCCGTTGGTTACTTTTATATCGCCGTCGCTTTTTTGGTATTCCGAGTGGAACAGTTGGAGGAGGAAAAAGTCAAAAGCCCGTTTCAAAAACTTGGAGGGGGTTAAGGAACAGAACAATGATGTTTTGACAATAAGGAAACCCGAAGACACAAAAGGAGGAGAAAGGAATGTGCGGCCCCTGTTTACTATGCAAAGGGATTTTTCGTCCGCTACTTAGCCATGGAAATTTATTCCAAAAGAGAAACGAGAAACGTTAGCCCGTGTTTATCATAGTTAGAAATCAGATGCCATAAACTTTTTTTTTATTTTGTGATTTAAGTTTGAGGCTGGTTGTTGTTTTGCTTTCTCTCTCTCTCTCTCTCTCTCTCTCTCTCTCTCCTTCGTACGGAAAGCGAAATGTTTTCTTTATTGACTCGTGAATCGACTTACTTTCTTTTTATACGTCTTTCAAAATGGTAATGTTGGTAACTTCATAATACAGAGGGCAGACTCCAAATAGACGGGAGGGTATCTTATTCATAGGAAGGAATTTTAGACGAGAAAGCTCTCGCCCATCATGTTTTGAATAGTTAATTCGTTTCTTTTGCTTCAATTTATGCCCTTGTGTTTAGGTCGCTTTAATAAATATTTCGACTTGAGGTGGGGCCCTGACAAATGAGTTGATTGCCGGGGAAAAACGATTTGGTTTAGCAATTTAAACTATGTTAAATGTATTTCTGACGTAAGCCTTAAATTAATAAGAAAAGCGTTTAATTGCGCATCAAATTCTTGATTATTTTTTTTAATTGGAAGGATGATATTTAACATCATGTCATTGCTGTCTGTTTTTTGAATCACTAATATTATAAATGTATTTTTAAAAATTTTATAATTTATACATTATTCTTTATACTTTAATATTAATTCTTTAAAGTGTATTTTTATAATGGGAGATGTGTTTAAGTACTTTATACCCTTATACGATAAAGCAAATTAGTGGTATATTTGTTTAAAGATTCCCCATATATGTCCATGTAATCCTTTTAACTTCAGAAATTACAATGTACTTAAGCACCGTATCTGCAATAGGTTTGTCCATAATTTGTGTCAAAAATCCAAATCTATGTAGATCCGAATTACAATGGTTTTTCCCTATATCTAACGAAAGTCAAGGCATACCAAAGGACGTGTTCATTTTTCTTTCCAACAATGTCTAACAATTGAAGTCTGAAATTTAACTGGATGGGCAATTTGTATAAAAATATATCAGCATATTCTTCATTGGTCAAGGTAACTTAATAAAAATTATTAATTTTGATTTTATGCTTTTATTGAGAAACCCTTGTAATTCTGACCGTGTTGATGTCAAGGTGTACTCAAAATAATCCCAAAAATACGCGGTAATTCTATGAAAATCCTATTGCAAGACGCCCTGTCTTTGTTACCGGCATTTGTGAAACTATGTATAGAATGCCTAAGTATTTAATAAAATGCCTATCAATATTTTGGGGGCACTTTAAGATCTGCGAAATCCAAACTAATTCAGAGCGTAATAGAATAACTGAAACCAGAAAGTTTTATTAAAGAAACCTAAGCTAAATAAAAATATGTTTGTGAATATTGCACCACTTTGAACTTGATTGACCTTTTGAATTGCATCGTTACATATTTTTCTTAACCTAGAAATATTTCTTATGATTTGGCAATTTGTTTTGCTCATACAGTTTATCAATTCCTTGGGCATTTTCCGTGGATTGTTCTGCCGCAGCTGACCTGAATGAGATTTGTTTATCCAGATGTCTTCAAATGCCAATAAAGACTTCGTAAACAGAGAAAACCGCGATCTGGCATAAAATTGCTAGAATATTGCTTGTCTTTCTTGCCTGACCGATCTATGTCGTCCTGGTCATCGGCCAAGCGTCACCACGTCCTTTGTCATGCTCAACTACCAGGAACTTATTGTAGGGAATTTTCGATAGAAAAATGGTACTTTGAAATATAAACCTACTCCCAATACGAAGATGGCATATATATCTATAAAGTCAACCAGCGAGAAAGACAACAGACTCGTCAACCGTAAGCTTCTTCTACCAGTTATTGCACAATTTTGGATGAGATCTTAATGGAGCATATTAGAAGACAAAAAACAAAGAAAATGGATTGAACCCGGATTTTTTCAGTTCCTTTATTATTTTTTATAGCTTTATTATCATTAATTTATTGTTTTGATACCTTTTATAATTACTTTTTAAAAAAATAACAGTTTGACTCCGACCCGTTTTGTTCCCATTGCAGTTGTAAACTGTTTTTGGAATATAAACTAATGCCCTAATTCAAACAAGCCAGTTTGTAAAAAAGAAAATTATTTTTATCCTGTAATACAATACTACTATTATGAATAACTAACAATCAATCAATAACTATGGATAACTAAATTGGTACTGCAGTTTGTTACTTTAAAATAAACGTAGCCTAAAATAAACTCCCGTAGTTTAAAAAAAAACTAGGAATTTTGCGCAATTGTATTTTTTTATACATTGTGTTGAAGTTTTTAGGCATTCTGTACAAAGTTTTTCTTACTTTGATGGTAACATTGTTGGTTATTAAATTTTTACTGTTCTAGGAATATTTTTTTAAAACTTCATGAATCACGACCTAGACTCGAAATAGGAACCATGAATATACCGAGCTTCCTGGTTCGAATCTAGATCATGAATTGATGAAATTCATATTGATAACATGGTCTGTATTTTTATAAGTTTGTCGTCCAGGTAATATAAGTTGATAGAAATTGATTATTATATTTTAATTGAAAATTTTATGTAGATCTCCAGTACTAAAAAAAAAATTCTCATTTCTTTGTACATGTATTTTGGTTTTGAAATAGGTTAGAGCAAATTACTTATTTCAATTTAGTAATAATGTTTATCTCTTAACATAGTATACTGATAGATTGAATTGTATTTTATACCTAAGAGAAGTATGAACCCTTTAAGCTCGATGTTGAAAGGGTTTCACTTCACTTATATTTCAAATTAAATTTAAAGATTTCTTTTCTTACAGACTCATGTTTCTCCTTATGTCATCCCTGTTTATTTTTTTTAATCTTTTCAATTCTTGGCTTAGTAATGAAGAAATTTAATAAAGAGCGTGCTTTCGCAATAGGTATTTTTATGATAAAGTTACACGAGTCGTATTCATTACATCCGTTCCTTTAATAGACGGGAACGAGCGAGAAAAATCGTTGACCCACCCTTCGTAATTTGAGAGCCTCAGGTGGAAAGAAAAAAATGACAGACTCTGGGCTTCGATATTAAAAGAAAGAAATGGTTAGGCTTTCTATACTCTTCTTCTTCTTCTACTCTCTTTTATTATTAAATGATGAGAGAGTGAACGAAACGTTTTTGTTTTTTTTCTTGTGTGTGTGGGGCTGTCAAGTACTCCTATCCTTTTACAGTAATAATGTCTTTGCCTTTAATGTCAGCCCGATTAAAATAGATCCTGGTAATAGGAGACGACGAGCTTTCATAGAGCTGTATGTTTTCCTTTGTTCGTTGTGTGAGCCATTGTGAGAGGAGTGATGTTAGTTGATGAAGTCTGTTTTTAAATTTTTTTTTTTTCATTGTTAAACTAACGATTAAAGTGTAGCAGCTTAAGAACATTGTATTTTCTTTAATATGTTTAATAATAATAAAGAATAATAAAGGATTTTTTGTAACCATATGTCAGCCTCTTGCATTATTTATTTTTCTTCAAATTTAATTAATTAATAATAATAATAATAATAATATGAGAGTTGTTTAGAAAGTAATGCCCCACATTTTTTTTCTCAGCCAATAATAAAAATAGTGAAAAAAGTGAAATTTTCTGTGCGGAATTGCAAGGCATTCCGATAGATAGCGTATTTGTTGAAACCTGTTAAAAAACCATTCTCTGAACCACTTTAATTGATTCATTAGAATCGTGCAGTCGATAAGAGCCTGCGTGTAATTAAAAAATTAGAGAACCTTGAGATGAACAATACCACAGCTGTTCCAGGTTAACCATCACTAATCCGGCACAAATTTCAAATTTCCCGCGTCGTCGCACCAAATTGCCGCTAACCTGTACTAAATTTTAAAATTTCTCTTGATGTTCATTTAATATTTCTTTTTTCTCAATTAGTCATTTTGAACAGATTTCTGGGATATTTTATAGAGAGGACAAGATATTTATCTGTTTCGTTAACTGTGTACTAAATAAATAATAAATGAGGTGTAACTCTGAAATGGGAAAGACCTCTAAACGCAAAGAGAAACAAGAGGCAAGGTTACACTGTGCTAATATGAAAATGTAAAACTTTGCGTAAAATTTGAAAGGAATGAAAAATAATTTAATTAATTTCATGGCCTAATCTAAGGTGCAGAATTCATTTAAATTAAATAATAAATTAGTTTTTAAATTTTGTTTGAGGTTCTCTTTCGTTTTTTTTTTCTCTTGAACAGTATCTTGAAAAGCTGATGTAGTACCTAGCCGACTAAACCAAATATCATTTTATGTTAACCGTCGATTTTATATTTTGATCAATTTTCAGGTTAGATTAGATAATCTAAATTGATCGGGCAGGTTAAGGATCCGATCACAGATTTATACATATCGCTCTAGAAAGTGTTACACTAATGACTCCTTAACATAAGAAACTATGACCCCTTACTTTATTATCTCTAGTCCACGCCAACTAATTGTAGCAAGTACACTTTAAAAGAAAATAGAAACCCATCTCTGAATTTGTGAAAATAAGATATGCCAGTTTGCTTCCCGTTGTGGCACAAGGATAAGTTTTAGTCTCCACACTTTGTATGTTAAATATGCATTGAACATTTGCGACAGTGTACATGCATAGGAATTCCTTTGGAGCCCAATTTCTCATTTCTGGGAGGTAATAGTACACTCTACGCTTGGACAGTTAATAAAAATTACTTCTCCACATAAAATGGTGGTGACTGGACGATTTGGGTGTTTTTTCAAATGTGACATCACGTCTTGTTTTAAGCGAATGAAACGGGTGGAAAACGTGGAGTGGTCCATATCTTGAAGGATCACATGTCTGTGGTTTGCAATAGTTCCAATTCCAAAGGTTAGTTGGAGGCGACTGTAGTGTATTATTACTTCTATACACGAAAATATTTAATATATTATGTTAAATTAAAGTTATATAGAATATAACTCAAGTAATACCAATATTCGGATTATTAATTAGTGTTTTTCCCCCTCCTATACGAGAGTGTATTCTAACCTAACCATTGTGTGAATGACCTCTTGGTTCATCAGACTTCTTACCTGTCTCCGTGTATTTCCTTTGGTATCTATTGAGGTAGGCTGAGTTTTGTGGAAGCACTGCTTCCGTCCCATTCGAATAGTTTTATACTCCGTTCGTCGATTGGGAAACCATTATGTGGTCCCGACATGCGAAATATTAATGCTAATTCGGAGTAGGGTGCACCAAACTTAATCAGTTATTGTTACCAGCTTCTACGAAGCAATCGGAAGCCTAAATTGTTTATTCGTGGGAGCGTTACTTTCTAAAGCAATCTTTGTAGTCCTAGTAATAAGGGAAAAAGGATGAAGAGGAGATGTGTTAGAGCGGACAGCATTGGTTGAATAGGATGTGAAGCTTTTGAATTAGTGAAATTATTTAAATGTTTTATAAAATTATTAAATGAAACCAACAATTTAGTTTTTTTTTTGTACAAAACACAGTTGTCTTTTTTTTATTGAGAGAATAAATTATTTTCTGTAAAATAATTTCTTATGGATTACTTTTTATACAATTTTTATACGATTTACAGCCAATTGCTGTTCACTCTTTGATGTAAGGATTTTTTTATTTTTTATTTTTTTTTTTTTTTTACAAAACTTAAAAAAAAATTTAAATTAAAAAAAAATTACTATGAAATTGATTGTTTCTGAAGTAGTAGTAGTAGTAGTTGTAATTTCTACGTATGTCGATTTTTTTTTTCGTTTCATATAATTTGCTAATATTAATATATATATATAATTTTTTTATTATATACTAAAACATTTGGTCATTCTGTGGTATTAAACGCAATGCCTACTTGATAGGAAAACGATTAGCACCAATCTTAATAATAATAAGAAGAAGAATAATACAGGGTGGTCCAAAAATCTCTGTACAGTCTTTTAAGTTGCAAGGTCATTTCTAAAAATTAACATCTAAATTTGTATTGCCCCGAATATAAGACGAATATCCATAAATAATAATAATCGAAAATAAAAATTAAAACAAAAAGCGTTATTCTTATAATTTGCATGTACAAAACCTAATTATTTGAAATAAAATTAACAACACATAGGTTATAATTTGATTAAATAGAAAAGGAGGAATATATTACATTCTTAGTTAACTAACTTAACAAAATTCTTCAAAGCTCTTCAAGTCTCCTCTTCAAGATTTTCACTTCTAATAACAGCTGCAATATATTTTATTTTATTTTATTATCTTTAATTATTATCTTTATAAATGAGAATTTTGTTAAGTTAATTATGAATAAAACACATATTATTAGAATATGTCAGATAAGGATAAATACGGGAGTCAGTGCAATCGTATTAAATTGTACTCAGGAAAAATAGTTTTAAATCCAGTTTTTTGAAAGTTTTGATTATAAGACGAATATTAATTTTTAGAATTCCATTTCTTTCTTAAAATTTTCGTCTTATATTCGGGGCAATACTGTGAAATGGATTTAGGGACCTACGTGTCGAGGTAAATGACTAACCTCACCGCTATATTGGATGAAGGTCAAATGGAAAATGGATCCATTAGAATTCTTATAACGTATCAAATCTCACGAAAATTTCATCAGAAATAAGACGCATAAGTGGAAATGTTTTCTATTACAGTTTCGGCAGCAGAAGATAATAAATAAGTTAAGAAATCCAGGGCGTTGCAGTCGGAGAGCCAGTCAGTTTTATCACAATCAGCCTCCCATTGTGAGAATCCACTGCCAAGCTTGTTCGCTCTGCCCACTCGGTGATTCTCCTTTGTAAGCGCATCTGGTTGATTTTCTAGTATGCAAACATTGATGGAGTGGATAGAGGCTTTACAATGTAGAACTGGGAAAAAGCACAAAAGAATGCATTTCCAGTTATGTATTGTGAAGCTCAGTTTGTTTGTTAATGATAAAAGTATTTTTGAAAATATATGCGTCTTGCATCAACTTAGCGGATTTTTGCACCAAAAGTTATGCAAAAATTCGCTTAATTTAACGGATTTAATTTCATTAGTACAATTGATCTTAGAGGGAATATTTTTTTTTTGAGTTGACAACAGGAGGAATCTGAGTTCGTGAGTTAAATTTTGGATTTTTGGTATGCATTAATTTTTAACTAGTGTTTACAAATCTTCCATTTGGGGGAGGGGGGTAGGATTGAGGCCTATCCAATATGGCGGATTTCAGCATGGCGGCCAGGTTCCCGTCATGATACCCTATAATGTAGGTCCGTATAGCCATCTGGGCCCTTATTCTTGAATTTTTCGTGTTGCAATCAAACTCACATACGCTATCTCACTCGAGTGCTTTCAATTGGTATTCTGCAAATGAAACTGCTAAACGAATTCGACTGGTGAGAAGAAGTACGTCACACTCGCATGAGTTTCAACATTTGCTAAGCATCTGGAATCGAGACTATTCATCAAGGGCCAATCAAGTAACCGGTAACTGTTGCCATATGCTCTACTCACGAATTCGTCAGCCAATATCACCTTGTTCGCAGCTTATATCACAAGCTCTACTCACATGAGTTGACAACACACATGAGGGAAGCGAAAAGCATGCGAGTTTTCGAGAATACCAATTTTGTTTGATCATTCGAGTGTGTACCATGTGACACAGCTAACTCGTGTGAGTTGCTAATACGAAAATTTCGAGAATAGGGGCCCTGGTATTTAATTTTCTTCGGCTTTGGAAATAAAAGGCTGTGTCTTTGGATCACTCTGCATTGATAATAATAATAATAATAATAATAATAATAATAATAATAATAATAAT
>JAHWFO010006931.1:2609630-2634495 GCA_023313115.1 Rhysida immarginata | reverse complement strand
ATAATAATAATAATAATAATAATAATAATAATAATAATAATAATAATAATAATATTTTTTGGATTGGCTGGCTTTGAGGAAAAATCTTATGATCACTGGGTACATTGAATAGGAAGGTGAAAAACATACTTAGGGTTATAAAGGTCATTGTCTTTTTTTTTAATCAAGAAAACATTGGCCTCCATAAGAATTTTTTTTCTCAATTTCTTTACATCGTTTTTAACAAGTTTTTTGTTGTTATAAAGTTCTTTTTTTGTTGTATATTTAAATTTGCTTTTAATGTTGTAGAATAATAATGAGAAATTATATTTACCTTTTTATATATATATATATATTTATATATATAATTATCATGTGGAGTGGTTCTATGTACAGCATACGCATCACACACACGTATAAGAAGAAACAATAAAATTAAAATAAAATAATAAAAAAATGAAAGTCTTTGTTTGTTTGTTTGTTTTTTTATCAATTTCTCCACTGTCTATGGAAGAAAAAGGAAAAGGTAAATCACAAAAGTAAGAATAAAAACGTAAAAAATAAAACAAAGAGTTGTTTATTGTTTTTATTTTTCACTATTTTTGTTGTTGTTGTTATTATTAAAGAACTAGATGTGGATGGCTGCTCCCCTTACGGCGTTCTCTCTGTTGAAGTGGTAAAGGTTTCGTCGCTTGACGTCGGGCATTGCAAATCTGAGTTTTTCCCAAAATAATTTATCCCCCCATCGGAGGTAGATGTTTGTCTTTAGGTACAATCTCATGTCTTGGTCGAGGTCCCTCTGCGCGATCTCACCCAGGAGGATGATGATGAAGCGCCGCCTCCGGTCCTTGAGCATGAGATGGTAGGCTGACTTGAACTCGTACCTACACCACTCGTTTTTGATGAAGTTCTCGGAGAGCACGAGTATAGTCCGGCTGCTGCTCTCCACGGCCTCGACAATGGTGTCGGAGATGTAGGCCCCGACGGGGAAGTCTCGGTAGTGGAGACACAGCGTGTAGGGCGGGCGGCTGCCTTCGAGCTCCGGCGCTAGCACTTGCAGGACGAAGTTCTCGTCCTTGCTGCTGTAGGAGACGAAGGCGTCGAAGATCTTGACGTCCTCGGCGTCGGACTCGCGCCGCGAAAAGAGCCGCACTCCGTAGCGCGAGTAGATCCAGAAGCGCATCTCGTTGCGGAAGATGACGAGCAGGAGCACGACGAGCACGACGGCGGCGCACGTGCCGAGCCCTATGATGAGCACTGGCAAGTAGTCCTGAACGAGGCGCGGCTGTATGACGGACGTGGCCGTCGCGTTGTCGCACAGGGTCGCGTTGAAGGCAAACACTTGCAACCCGGGAGGATTATGGTGGTCGGCGATGTTGTTGTGCAGGCACTTGACCTGCCGCGTGTCCTTCACTTTGTCCTGAAAGCTTACCAGCCATGTGTGGTACTCTTCCATGAAGTGGCAGTCGCACGTCCACGGGTTGTTCGCCAACGTTAACTCTCCCAGAGCGAGGTTTGTGCTGAAGGTCCACACGGGCCACTCGATGATTAGATTGCCGTCCAGGTGGAGGATCTCGAGCGACTTGAGCATCACGAAGGTGCTGTTGTGGATGGTCTGGAGACGGTTGTTTTGCAGGTAGAGCTCCTTGAGGTTTTCGAGCCTTTCGAATTCGTAGCCCTTGAGCTCGGTCAAGAGATTCGTCTCGAGGTGCAGGATTTGCAACGACTTGAGCCCGTTGAACGTGCGATTGTTGATGGTCTGGATGTGGCTGTTGTTGAGGAACAGCACGCGCATGTTCTTTCGGCCGATGAACGTGTGGCTCGAAAGAATCTTCATGTTGTTGCCGTCGAGGTAAATCTCGGTGGCGTCCATAGGAATGTGTTTTGGCATTTCCGTGTAGTTGCCGTCCGTGCAGACGACGATGTTGGCCGACCACCCTTGGTCGTGGTAGCACGTGCAGTTGTCCGGGCAGAGCATTTCACAGTCGCACGCGTCGAAGTCGCAACACTGGCAGAGAGTGAAGCAGTGGGCAGCGTAGGGGCACAGGAATTGGGAAGATTGGACTTCCACCAAAGGAACGTAGCTCCGCTCGCGATTGTACAACAGTCGACAGTAGATGCTGTCCAAGTCCATGACCCGTGGGTGCTGACGCAGCTGATCCAGGTGGTTTATTCGCTGGAGCCACTCCATGTTGCAGTCGCATTGGAAAGGGTTGCCGCCGAGGTAGAACTCCGGCAGGTTTTGATTCATAGGATACGGACTGAGGCGAAGAGCATTCAGGTCCATTATTTGGATGTTGTTTCCAAAGAGATCCACACGTGACAGGTTGTGTTTTTTCAGGAATGTATACGGTTGCACGCGAGTGATACGATTGTCGTTTAGAAAGAGCAACTGGATGCCGTCGGGCAAAGAGGACGCCCCGATTTCGGTGATTTGGTTCGAGGAAGCGTCCATAATCTGCAAGCGCAGTTTTGCTTCCAGGTCGAAGTAATTTCCCAGGAGTGTTATCCTGTTGGAGTGGATGTCGAGCCATTGCAGCCCATGAGGCACAAGAGCGTAGTCGAACCAGGCGATTTGATTGGCTGAGATGTTGAGCCAGATTAGAGCGGGTAAGTTGGTGAAGAGCCCGTTCATATCCGTGAGGAAGTTGGAATCTAAGCGTATGGCTTGCAGATTGATGTTGGCGTCGAACGTGCCATGCTCGATCCCTTGGATTTCGTTCCTGGCCAAGTTGAGGATCTTGAGAGCTGGCATGTTGAAGAAAGTTCCCCGCGTCAGGTTTCCTATCTTGTTGTCGATCACAATGAGCCCCGTGAGTTGTTGTAGACCTCGAAACGAAGCGTTGATCAAGGAACTGATTTGGTTAAGACCTATGTCCAAAGTCTTAAGGAACTGCAGCACGTGAACGGCTTGCGGCACAGCCCGCAGTTTGTTGCCGTGGAGGTTCAAGTCTTGCAAGCCGCTGCAATTACGGAAGGCATCGGGATGGATGGTTTCTATGTTGTTGAAGTCTAGCGAGAGCAGACTGAGGACGTAGAGTCCGTCGAAGGTGTAGGCATCGACACGTGTTATTTTGTTGTGACTAAGCAGTAGAGTGTGGAGATTGTACATGGACGAAAAGGCGTGGTCAGCGATGCTCTCGATGTTGTTGTGCTCCATTCGTAGGATCTGCAAATTAAAAAGGTTCCGGAAAGTGGAACTGTCTACACGTGACAACTTGTTGTGGCTTAGGTTTAACACAACGAGGCGAATAAGGTCGCGGAAGATTTCTCCACCCACCCAGCTGTTGGTGAGCTCGTTGTAAGTCAGGTCGAGCACTAGCAGCTGCTGCAGGCCTGAGAACAGTCCCGGGGCAAGAACACTTAGGGAGTTGTTTTGCAAGTAGAGTTCCACCAAATCCGACGTGTTTTGCAAGAGCTCCGGTGGTAGAGCTATCAGTTTGTTGTGGGCTATGCTGAGCACTTGCAAGGTGTTGAGGCCCAGCAGCGCTGACTCCGCCACGAGGGTTATCTGATTGTACTGGAGGTCCAATATTCGCAGCCTGCGGAGATTAGCGAAGCCTCCATTTGGCAAAACGTGGAAGTCGTTATGGGAGAGGTCGAGCTCTTTGAGTTCCATGAGGCACTCGCTCTCACGCGGACTATCTTGGCCTGGGTTATTGCCGAAACCTAGGCTGTCTATGTCCTGTAAGTGATTGTGTGTCAGGTTGAGATTGTTGAGACTCAGCAGGAAGCAGAAGGGCCTGTACGGCAGCTTCCACATGGCGTTGTAGCCAAGGTCTAACCTTTCCAACTGGTGGAGTGGGCGGAAGGCGGAGCCATCTATCTGGAGGCTCATTCCGGGCCACTCGTTGTCGTAGGTGCGGACGGTCAGGTTGCGCAGGTTGTGCAGTCCGACGAAGGCGAGAGGCGGCAGCTCGGCCAGTTTGCAGTGGTCGATGCGCAGCTCTTGCAGCTGAGTCAGGTGTTCTAGGGAGCGGTTGGGCAGGGTACTCTGGACGAGGAGGCCGTCGTCGCACTCGATCCGCAGGCTCGCCGTATGCTCGACCGAGATGGTCGAGAAGTTTGTGTAGGAGGAGTCGCCGTTGAGCGACCTGAGCCGACACATGAGGCCGACGTCATCCGTGTCGGCCGCCAGGAAGCCCCACTGGCACTCTTCGGGAGCGGCGTACTTGAAGGCCATGACTCCCATCGCCTGACTGGCTCCAAAGATCATGAGCACAGCGAGTAGCACTGGCCAAGTCGTCTCTACATAGTCTGGCATTGTAAATAAATAGCGTTTAATGTACAACAGGTTGGGTAGGAGACTTATGCTAGTACGTTATCACCAAAACGAAAGGGAACGTGCTCGACTTAATAAAGGCCGTTAATACTATTCAGTTAACTAGTCTTCTGCAAAATAAATAAATTAAGGTCCAGTTCCAGTTGGTTACTAGTTATCTCTTCGCAGTAGTCTTCCCAAGGGGGTTGGAACGAAGTGGTATGTTTAGAAATCAAAGCAAAAATAGTAGTAGCACCATTTAGTAGTTAGTTCTTAGAAAATGATCAAGTTTGAATGATAAGGCCTCTGATAGTTGTTGTTGTTGTTATCGTGGTATCTTGTGTTGCACACTTGTGTCAATTCACTTAGACGTATCTTTTTAATAATAAATGTCTCCACGTAAAATCTAGTCACGTGATAGAAATGGTTTCTGTCTTTTGTAATAATAAATAATAAATTAAATAATTGTCACGTTCTGTTAACTGTACATGAGAAGAGTTATCATCGATCGGAGAAAGACTTGGAGGGACGATAGTGGCTCGTTTGTTTGTTTCTTTTCACTGGGGAGTCGAGATTACTATACGGTAAATACACACACTGAACAGCAACGACACACACAAATATATTTTTCAGCCAAAGACGTCTACCCGTAGGCAGCACAGTGTTTGCGGGTAATAAATTGTTGGCACGTGACGAAAGAGGTTGTAGAAGTAACTGTAGTAGTAATAGTAGTAGTAGTAGTTGTTGTAGTAGTAAGAAGGAAGAACAAAACTCTCGATGAAATGGCGATGTAGAATAATAATAATGACAATAAGAAGCGTGGGAGTAGTAGAAACTAGAGGGAGCTAAAATAATACACACATGAAACACACGCACAGACACATACACTATTCCGTGGCACTTTTTTTTTTCTTGTTGAAGAAACCCGGTTCGTAGAGCGACAGATGTTGCTGGAGATGGTTTTAGACAAAAAAGCTTTTGGGCTCGAGAACAGCAGGGGAGCCCCTGGCGAAACACGCGGGGCCTCTCTGATTGCGGTGGCGGAGACTTGAAGAGATGGGGCGATGAAGTGGTTGATGGCGGCGGTGAAGATGGTGGTTGGTTGGTTGGTTGGCTGGTTGGTTTTGGGGGATAAAAACACAGGCGATGATTTACCGTCGACTAGACTTTTGGAGGTTATCCACTAGTTAATGATTGCAGTGTTCTTCTTTCTCCCCGAATATTTAGACGAGCGGGCGTCTTAATTCTCAGCGTTTAAAGAAAGCGTGATTCTGTAAAGAGATTGAAAAAACAGAACTTATTAGAATGGAGGCGTTTGTGTATGTTGATGCATTTTTACTCATTTGTGTATGTTTAAATAAATAGTAACCCGCGAATGATCTATAATATCAGCCAAAGTATTGAACGGTGAATAAAATGAGTTTTTTTGTTGTTTTTTTTTAATTTATTCAAATTACGAAACTCGTCATTTTGTATTGAAAATTAATGCAAATTAACAACGGATAACGAAATTTTTCTAAGAAAAGTGAAAGTACATACATATAACGTGTTTCTGAATTCAAATATATTTTTAGAATTTCTCTAAAACACTACAAAATAATATTTTGAGTGAACCCATTGATATAAGTGGAGAAGTTCAAGTCAGAGAATTGTATGCTGGCGAACTATGATGATCCGTGGTAAAGAAAGTGAGCTAGGAAACAAAATCAAGCTCTCTGTGTTCAAATCTATCTTTATGAACGGTCGAGTGCAAGTGACCGAAATGAGATTCCTGAGAGGTGTGGCAGGCGTTACCCTACTGCACTCCTTGCCAAAACATTAGAATAACGGGATTTTAAGTTCTGAAGTTAAATTTGAGTGGAGAGTAATCAACTTTTATAGCTACAGGTTTAGACTTTTTTTCCCCTGGATAATGTACTTATTCCTCAAAAGGAGACATTAATTTATTCAAAAATTAAAATTTATATTCAACAGATTGAAGATGACAAATTATTAGAATAATTCCAAGATAGACACAAAAAATTAGAATAATTACCAAAACTTTCCAATTTGGTGAGCAGAAATGTTGCAAGTGATTTAAATATCTTTTTAATGTTCAATATAAAAGGCATTGCAACTTTTCTTAGCTCAGACTGAGCAGCATGGGTAGAAAATCGGCCGTATACATGTATTATGTCATAAAGCGAACAGTATGTGATCTTTATAAAACTGAAAAAACTCGGGCAGAAATTGCTCACATTTTACAGTGGCAAAGGTGTTAAATCAGCAAAAGGAGGATCCAACTATTACAGGAAATCGAAATAAATGTGGATGTAAACGCAAGACTAGTTAGATCAGGACAGGAACTGAAAAACATTGTAAAGTGTTAAATAAATTCATTTTGAGCGGAAAATGTGTGGAGCAACTGTATCTTGCAGAACTACAACCAGACGACTACATCATTTCGCGTTTCAGCCCAAAGTTCCCAAAACTAAACCTCTGATGACATTGAAGCAAGACCAACCCATGTAAAGAGGTGCAATGAAAGAGTTACTTAGGGACAGGATGACTGGAGTAACAAATATTTAATGACAAATCCGTGTTTTCTTTGTCTTTTGGTGACCAAGGCTCACGAGTGTGGAGACAGACGCAAACAGGAACTCTCTTAACAGATCAGTAACATTTGCTGCTTCATTAATGGTAATGAAATCTGATGGAGTAGGAAAGTTGTGTGTTTTAAAAGGTGTAGTAAATGCCGCAGTCTATCAAGAAATACATGACAATTTGATGATCCCATCATCTGGAGATCTATGCTGTGGATTCCTTTCTGTTCTAGCCGGATGGTGCGTCTAGTCATATTGCTAAATCCAAGAAAGAATGTCTTCACCATGAAATTTCTGTGTTACATGGCCAATAATTCAACTTCCATAATTAACCCAACTGAAAATTTATGGAAGTCGATGAAGGCTAGACTTCAGTAAAGACTTCCACAGACAAAACATGAATTGAATTCGGCAATTAATCATTTCGGTCTAATATCAGTCGTGAAGAATGTGCTAAGTTAGCGATCTTCTTAAGCATGCGTGTACAGTTGTCTGCAATGTAGTGGGAATTTTGTTACATTTGTGTACACGCATGCTGAAGAAGATCGCATGGCGATCGAAATGCGCATCCATGATCAATAAAAAGATCAAATGTGGAAAGTGTTTATGTATCTCTCTCTCTCGTAAGTACCTTAAGTAATTATCCACAGAAAATAAGGTGTTTGCTTTCGCCTCTAGGCTAAGTCTTGTAATTATATTCAAAGGCGACGCTATTAAGTGTCAATTTGATGAATCGTTTTCGATTAAATTGATTTGTGTATCTTTTTTTTTGTCATTATTCTGATTTTTGTCTCTATCTCGGGACTATTCAATTATTTTGTCATCTTCAATTTATTTAATGTAAATTTTAAATTTTGAATAAATTAATTTTTCCTCTTTTGAAGTCTACTAGAGGAATAAATATATCATGCAGGGAAAAAAGTCTAAACGTGTAGTTACAAAAGTTCGTTGATTAATCTCCACTCAAATTTAAATTCAGAATATAATATACCGTTATTCTAATTTTTTGCCAAGGAGTTGTAGATAGTGCAGAGCAGCGCAATAAGGAAGGCTTTAGGTGTTCAGGCGCTACTTCTCCGCATTGAAAGGTCTCAGTTGCGTTGGTAATGCTACGCAAACTGGTCTTCCTAGGCAGTTACTATTTGCCAAGCTTGTACGTAAGAGACCAAGGTGTCGGCCTAGAACCAGGTGGATAGACTTTATGGAGAATCTGGGCTCGAGTCGCTTGGGTATTACCACGGTTGACACGCGCAAGATGCTGGATGATCGCGAGTGCTGGATATCCTCTATAAAGCTGCTGATGAGATCCTCCGATTCGTAGGCGGTTTCTAATGTAATGAACAGATTTCTCAAGTATCACTCAGGAATGAGTACAAATTAATCTCAAATTGAATTGCTTCTTTCGTCTTTAATTAATGCACTGCCTTCTCAAAATCTAATTAAAATGCTTCAACTTGGCCGTATGTTAGAGGAGAGCTGGTCATTTGCTTCATTCACAGTCACAGTCACAGTTCTACGGAAAAGTCAGGCATATAACGATTTTGCCTGAGAAATTACTATTTTTTGTAATGAAATTTTTCCTTAGAAGGTTTATAATACGTTTGTAGCATTCTCGTTTATTACGTTCTTCCGATGATATTGTCGAGCAATGCTGTAGACGACAAGGGCAGTAGCTATACAGGGTGGATACAGAAAAGAGCCCCCCCCCCCCTCCCTTCTGCATCCAAAATTAAAATCTTAAAAATCCTATGGATTTTTTCGTGTATCTGTTAGGATTTTTAAGATAGAATTTGAATGTGTCCTAATTTGGATATTTGAGATGATGAAGAGTGCACCTTGTGATTCTGATCATCAAATCCTATTCATTGGATTCATCAAAATTGACATATCTGCTTCGGTTACGAACATAAAAGGGGGGGGGGTCTATTTGTATCCACCCTGTATATTATACGGGAACCTTCAGACACCACTTTTGAAATCGAATATAAATCTTATGGATATAGGAATAACGCCCTTGGAAAAAAGAATCCACAATATTGCAGTGTTTTTATTCATTGTATTGATACTCGTCAAATTATTCCTTCCAGAACCTTTTAAAATAGTCTTCCCCATGTTTAAAGAATTGGAGATGGGTGATTAAAGTTCTGAGAATGGACGAATTCTGTCCAGAAAACACAGCAGGATTCTATTAGTTCATGAAATGTCCACCAGATTCTTTTACTGTCACTTTAGCGATCTTTATTTTAATGGGCTAAATTGCTCAATGTTTCTCAAGAACGATTACAAATTGATTTAATTCAAATGTTTGATTCTTCTGTAATAACATGCTCCCTCCGTTTCCTTGGTTACCTGAATGAGGAACGCTAATCGTTTGCTAAAGCGGCTCGTTTTACGCAATCCAAGTAGCGATAATTCTACTGAAAATTCGAGTTTAAACCGATTACTGAATCAGTCCAGTAACATTTTTCCCGTATTAAAAATAAGGAATTTGTTCTTTACAATGTCTGTAATGCGTGGCTGCTTAGGTTTGGCGTTAGATTTTGTTGAAGAGAATTAAATCCCTTTCGATGATAGTATCGAACTCTTCACCATAGACGACAGTGCTCGAAAAATATTCCGGCATTTTTACTTATAAATTCAAATTTCTTCATACACGGGCATATTAGTTGTGCTGCTGGAAGGAGAAAAGCAATATGCTGCTACAATTTTCATTCAATATCTATCGAATCTTTTTAAAGTTGTCTTCCCATGTCAAAGAATAAGAGAGTCGCGCTCTGCAAACGCAAAGGCACAAATTCAAAAATTTTGAGAAATTTTGGGTTATAAATAATCAATAATATAACAAGTTTTTAGTAAATGTCTTAAAATGGAGATTTTATTATAGATATTTGATTTTTATTTTTTTATCTTAAGTGGCCGAGGTAAAAAGAAAATATATGATTGTAGTTTCTTTGATTTTTAGGTTTAAAATTTCCGATAAAGGGGAAGTAATAACTTATCGTGACAGAAAAATAATTTTTCTTCTGTACTATTGACAATTTAATATCGATGCTTCCTCTTCAAAAATTATCGACAAATTCGCATTCTTAGCAAAAGCGATTAAACTTTTCTACTGGGCCCTAAGTCGCAGCGAGATGTATGCGTATTAATTATAATCATAATAAGAACCTTTCGTATTCTTGGCACATGGTTCTCGGGTAAATTAAAAGTACGATAAAGAAGGGGAGAAATGGCTTGCTCTAATTGGAATGCGAGTAATTTTTTTTCTTCCTTTATCCCAACGAGCGCGCTTTTAATGGAGGATTCCTGCCGAGTTAAAAGATCTCTCCATTGAGGGGAGTCTTGTTTTTCCCGTCTGATCCTTTGGCAGGAGAATTCGAATGTGGGCTCCTCCGTTCACCTATATTAAGAGTCTCTTATCGGAAAACTATACGGTTAAGTCAATTGTGTAAATAGTTTTGGAAAGAGGATATCGCGTTTGAATGCACTCAGCCGACCAGGAGTATTGGATTGGCCAACCGCCGCTGATTGTTTAGTTTTGCGGACGGCTTTGGAAATCGGCTCTCTGCACAAAAAAAGCTCTTTGTGTTCTACATTGTTTGCTCACAAGAGTGATTCGCTGCTCGATGCTTTTCCCATTCTTTTCCGTTTTACAATGCCTGCCTGTCATGTACATTATTAATAAAGGGCAAAAGATAGTTTTTTAATTTTTTTTTTTCCTTTTCTTTTTAAGGGCACTCGTTGAAGGGGGAATTAAGACAGATATGTCCGTGCGTAGCTTCTGTAACGGATGTAATGTGTAAATATTTCTAAGGGAAATGAATAAGTCACAAATTGTGGTTATGATAATTAACAAATGCTGTATAAGAAAATATACAAGAATTAAAAACGTGTGTCGCACATATTTTGAAAACGTACCATAAAGGGATAAATTCCCGTACAAAGTTTTCCTTGCAATTAGTCACTTCCAATTACTCAACTTTGTACAATCTGTAGTTATCTCCAGTTAATCACCACATAATATCCTGAACTTGAACCAGAGTTCGATGGAGATCAAGTTCGCATTCTCTCGCCTATGTCCCTGATTGATCGTTTGTGTTTCGGATTTAAATGTCTATAATTACGGCGTATTTTCTTATTCTGCATAGAAAATGGAAGTAAAAATTCCGCGACCAGGGATCACGACTTTCGCTATCACTGTTCTAACCAATCTGCTCTGACTCAGTTTGCCGAAAAAAATTGCCTCCTAAGTTAGCAAAACTGGCAGAGCGGGACAAGAAAGTTGTGCGCTCAAATTACAATTTGCCATCGTCTGTAACAATATCGGAACCTTCCTAAGAACGACAACTCCATGAGATCCGTTATCACGTTTTCTCGCTTCAATTTTCCCTTATAGTCCGAATTCCGAACCTGGTGACCTCATAAGGAGAAAGGTCACAAAAAAACTTTTTCCAACAATAAGGATGCTTAAATACATATATCTATTAGCAAGAAAAGAATGAAGTTAATGCAAGTGATGAGCTATCGCGACAATGAACTTCCAAGCTGTTACAATGTATCTGTATGGAATTCCTTGAAATCACACATTACTCACAAGTCGGGAATCATCCTTACACACATTAAATAAATTGATGAAAGGTCATGCTCATAGAGAAGTCAAGAAAGCTGAAGGAAATTTTTCAAATATTTCATAGTTACAGTGTAGAAAAGAGAAGGAAAAATTCAAATATAGTGGTCCCTGGTTCGAGTCCAGGTGGCGGAATTTTTCATTCTCTTTTCTACACTATAATTATGACATGTTTGAAGAATTTTTCTTCAGTTTCTTCACTTCTCTTTCTTACTCTATAATTTATTCTGGAAACAATTTTGTATGTAAACATTGCCGTGTTTTCTTTATACATTCTTAGGGGGTTTGCATATTGGTGAATAATGAATTTTTTATCACTGGCCCCGAAATCTGCAATACTTTATTGTCCCGCATTTAAGATTAGGGCCGCGTATCAGATTATATATGATACGTAGAAGTAAATTACAGCTTTCTTACAAACACCGCACAGTTTACTTTCATCATTGTAGAAGAAAGAAACAATTAACAAATTTCATCTTGTGACTTTGAAGTTGACTTGTCGCTCATTACACAGCAATGCATAAAGCAAAATTGTTGCACGCGGCAATTGTCGTCTTGGAATACTTGGTAAGACCCCATGTTGTAAATGCTGCATAAAAGGCATTATCTGGTCGTCATAAATTAGCCCAAATAAATGGGCCGTATAGGCATTAAATGCACAAAGGCCAGTCAAATGAAAACATTATAATTTCAGTTAATATATCGCTGAAGAAGAGGACATTAGGACCCCGAAATGTGCATACGTACAATAAATTATTTATTAGTGGAAAATTGTTTATAATTTTTGTACTATATTGTACACCAGTTGTTTATTTTGCTAAGGGAAATTTTCAAAGTAGAGGTATGGGAGGGTGGAATTTTTTTATGTATTTATTTATTTTTTTTTTTTGTTCAAAGATATGTTCTCGTGTGTGCTTGTGTGGAGAGTGGGGTTTTGTTTAGATCTTGTCTCGACTGTCAATTTCTTCCCGCATCCCATCGTCCCGCACGTTTATTGGTTTTTATGCATTCGATTCTATGGGAGGGTGCCAACTTAGTATTTTCCAATTAAATGAAAATGGGGAAAAAGTGGAGAGGGTGCGGAGAGAAAAAAAAGGAAAAGGAATTAACATCAGCGTTGGATGGAAAAAATGGGAGAGAGAGAGAGAGAGAGAGAGAGAGAGAGAGAGAGAGAGAGACAAAGAATTCTCGTTTCTGAAGCTTCGTTCGATCGAATCGTTGTCTTTTTCTCTCGTCCCTACACCCCCTCGTGGTGGTGCGCATTTCTTACGTGGTGACTGTGTTCGACGCTCGGGGAAAGCCGCAACCCGACGAATTGCGGAGGGGAAGTAAAAATTTGCACCCGGAGACCCTGTAGCGGACTGACATTGCCTTTTGTCCTGGGTGATGTCAAGCAAAAAAAAAAAAAAAATGGGAGAAAAATGCGCTAAAGAACCTCCCTGGTATAGACTGGGAAAAGGAGATTTAAAGGTGGAAAGCGTGGGAGGCAGGTGGGTAGGGAGAGAAATCGAATGAAGAGTTGGTAAAAGAGAAGTGGAAGGGATGTGCAACGTTATTAATCAGATTCCTCAGCTTCGATTTTTATTTATATATATAAATGGAGAGAGGGAATTCGACGGGGAGGAAAAAAGATGGGTGAAAAATCCAATAAGATTAAGAGCGTGCCTTGAAAATTGGAATTTTTTCCCCGTCCCCTCTTTCCTTCTTTATTTGCGGAATCTTTGCGACGGCAATAAAAACTGATAAAAGGTTGCTTCATTAAGGGAGGGGCAAATCGATGCAAAGATTAATAAGTGGTAATAAGTTATTTTAAAATTAGAAGCGATCGTTAGAAATTGTAGAAAGGAAAATGAGAATGAATCGGTAGGTTAGATGGTGTTGAAAGGAGAGCAACGGAGGAAGAAGGGGGGGCGGCTGGCCGAGGCTCCCGCGGGGGAGACAGCTCGACAGACAGCTCCTCTCCCGAGGCCGAGGTCGTCGGTCGGAATAAGGAGGAGCGATTTTTAAAGGGGTTTCCAGATATCGAAGGTGATTTATTTCTGGGATATTGGGCCAAGGCGGAGGACATGGCGGTAGGTTTCGAGCGAGGTTCTATTAAAGGTGATGGGTTCACTTTTCAGGAAACTCGAGTTCGATTTTTTTTCCCTTGCATTCGATAGGATGCACATTATTGAATGCTGCATGTGTTTGAAAACTGTTTTGAGTTATAAGACTAATAAGCTAATTATTACTTAATGCTTATAATCAGAATACATTAATAAAAAATTTCTATTTAAATGAATAAGTTAATCACACATTTCAAGAATGGTAAATATTATAGAAGCAAAATATTAAAAAAAAATGAATGTCCAGCATACAAAGATCGTTGTCTTTTGTTTTTCTGTTGTTTGTCTTTCAATGCAACACATCGCTAATGTTCTTTCAAACAGATATCGGCACTCCTTTCAGCGATGTGTTGTACTGAAGCATCGAAAAAAACAAACATTTTAGCAAAAAGGACAGGAAGAAACAAAAAACAACGTAGCCTGGACAATTTAACGCGTTTATTATTTTAAAAAAATGTTTTTATTGCATTTTCTATTTTTGAAGTTTATGATTAACTTGTTTAATTAAACGAATAATTAATAAATTATTTTTCAAATTTATAAGCTTATTGAACAAAAAAGGATATCTTCTTAGAAAAGTCTTGTTGAAAATAATACAAGTACGTATTCGGATGACTTAAATACCTTTATCTCTAAAAAACGCATAGGCAAATCACATGGTTTAGTTAGAATCTTTAAAGGGACAGTATCATATCCTGAGAGAGTTTTTGTTTTAGTTGTTCTTTTCCGACATCAAAAAGTATCTTTTAGGCTTTAGACAGCTAATTTACTACTGTATAAAGAAAATGAATAAAACCTCAAACAAACCGTATTTCGAAGGCTATGCCTTCATTCTCAATGGCAGAATTGAGTCTTCGACATATGTATTCTTCGTTTCATATCATTCTGCGGATTTTTTTCTGTGGTTAGATATTTTTCCTTCCTTTACAGGCAATTACGGTAAAAGTTTAAAGTTAGAATTAAAAATAAAAGCGCAATTTATATTTACAATTTCCAGTAAATATTATGTTATCCAAAATATAATTTTACGAATGTAGCCTACGTACTCTGTATAAAAATAATATCAAAAATGCAATTTAATATATGCAGAGCCTCATGAAACTCCGTTCATGTTTTATTTTTAAACATTCATTGAATGCCAGTAGGATTTCCATAATCTACAACAAAATATTCACATTAAAAGATGAATCCATAAATATCGAGAAAGTAGCAAATATTTGAAAGGAAAGCGAACATTGAATAGAATCAAGAATCTCATCCACGGGTGCAATCCAATAAAAGTTTAAATGATTCATTGGTTAAAACAAAAATTTGACTAGTGAAATTTCTAACGCACTAGTAATTTCGGGATAAGTCATTTCTCCTTCAAAATTTTTTTTTGGCTTCGTTGAGGTTTTATTCTGTTTCTTTTTATTAAAGTTTCAACTACGAGTTTTGAGGAACTTAAACAGACTGAAATTGGCCATGTCAGGATTATTTGTTCAACATCTATTTGAGCGCTACAATTATTCTGTCGAAATATTTATATTGTAATAGGTGAAAGTACTTAAAAGTTAAAAAGTGATTTGCTTTTACTTGTGTATGGTTTATATAAACTTTGTAATCTTCTTTTTTTATTGTTTTAACTAAATCTTAAAATGTTTCAATTCATCTGTCCTTTACTGCAAACATTGTGTAATACGGTTCATAAACATTATGAATAAATATGTTTATACATATGTGCATTATTTCTCGTTTTTTTGTTTGTCTATTCAATTATAAACAGTTCCTAAATGACCCTTTTTATCAATATTAAAGCAACTCTATTTTTTTTTCTCTTGTCTTAAAATTGCTGAATGTACTGAAGATAAATGGCACCTCAAAATTATTAATTTCTGTTACACACGACATTGATGTAGAAAATAGATGAAATGATCATTATTAATTTGCGAAAGAAAATATCCTTCATCTTTAGAAATAAAGAAAGAAGTTTTAAAGTTAGTATCCATTTTCTTTATATATTTTGATGTAATGTAACGTGCGCGATGAACCCAGACTTCTGCCGATACACCCCAGTAAGTATCGCTGGAGTTTTTGCTTTTTATTCAGTAAGCTTTCTGGCTAAAAAATTTTTAGAAGTATAAAATGCTGATTATGAGAAAATATTGGACAATTTATAGCTGGAAAAATATTAATATTATACAATTTATAGCCAGACATATGTACATAGGCATGCAAATACACGAGAGAAACACGCGAGAGCGAGGGAGACGGGAGAGCGGCGAGGTCTTCAGCTGTATTTCCCCAGAGGAAAAGAACGGAATGCCTCGGGGCAATCTTGCGTAGAGCTAGAAACATCTCTTTTTTACCCTCTTCCCTCCGGTTTCTGAAACTCCATTTCAACGCGCCCTCCCCCCAACCTTTCTCTACTACCCTCCGAGGGCTGAATTGAAATGAAGACGAATGAGTCAATTGCTAAACCTCGCCAAGAGAATGGCGCCCACGAAAACATGACATTGAACCGTCGTCGTCTTCTTCCTTTCCCTTCTCTTTCTCTGTCGATCTGTCGTCTGTCTTTCGGTGGTTGGTGCTGCTGGTTGTCCTCGCATCTATCTCTCTCTTCGAAATTGCCATTTCTATATGCAAACCGGGCGAACAAAGGACAGGAAGCACTGAGACCGTGTCGCCAGCAGTGAGCAGAGGAGAGAAGCCCCTTTGGCCATCGGGTTAAATCAAAAGAGAATTCATTTGCATGGGAATGGGTCTCCTGGGCTCCGTGAATAAAGGCAATATAGCCTTGTCACCACCCAAGAAAAGAGGGGGAAATCAGCGGAAGAGGAACCTTTTTCCACCCCTCGTCTTTCTTTTCTCTCGTTTGTACTTCCTACATCGGCGCATGCACAGAATTACACAAATAAACAGGCATTAACAACTGCATTCAACACAAAAGATTTAGATAGTAGATTGCTTTTTGGTAGTCTCTGTGTTATATTGTAACCTTTACGTTGATGTAGTGATTGTGAATAGGTTCTTCTGTATCGATAGGCAAAAATGGCTTGTTCATGGTTTTCTTTTGTGTGGCGTTTGATGGAGATGAGTGGCTCGAATTTGCGTTTTAGATTTCCATGTTAAAGAGAAAAAGTCGACGGTTTATGGTGCCAAGGCGGATTGAATCTATAGAGATTGAGAGCATCTTAAATCGTCCGATCGTAACGCCGTAAAAGCAAGTTTTATAGGCTATAAAACTGTACCCATGCGATTATTGCTTTTCGATATTATTTTAAGCACAAGTTTTATATCGTTTTAATTTTTGCTTTCTTGTTAAAGCCTCTTATATAATTATTTTTTAAAAAAATCGATTTAAGATATAAAAAAAATTCAAGTACATTAAAAAATTTATTGCTAAAGGGGTGTTCATCTTCTCATTGTGTCGATTAATTAAGTAGAGCAAAGAAATAATCTTTCGTTTCAAGGTCTTACGAAATCAACTTTGCGGTTAAATTTACGAAGACGTTAATTAGTTATTTGACAGGTCGTATTAAAATTCCTTACCTATGGGTGTAAATTACCATACTTATTATGCACGTGATACCAAAAATCGTTCACACAAATACCATTATCAAAACTTTAGGAATTGAGCTTCCAGGGTATTAGCGCGATTCTCATATTCTTTGGGAATAAGACCACTTTAAGACCTCGCATAAGTATTTTCGATAGACTTCAGTAATATGAATGACAACGTAACAAAATTACGGTTTCTTTCCTCTTTCCAATGGGTAACTTTTTAAAATTAGGGTACGATTTAAATTCCATTTAAAAATACTGTCTGAATGTTTTTCATGTACTTTGCAGCAACCCACACACCATACGACAGTTAAAGGCTTTTTTAAATCCTGAATAGTAAAATTGCCGTTATTACGCATGCGTATAACCGCGAAAGTAAGCAATATCGGAAAGCATGTTTAAGAATTGGGCTACTTGGAATAAAATATTTTTAGCAAAAGATATTCCAAATAATTGAATTTTTTAGTGGAATTGTGGTCATAGAGGCAAAATTTGCTTATGAAACCAGTCAAAAACATTTGCGGAAATTCCAGAAAGCATAAGAGTATATGCCAAAACTGCATGTAAGCTTTCCCAAACCGCGCGTAAAGTGGAACCACGAAATACACACAGTTTGTCTACGTGGATGTGTTTTCTCGGCATTGCGTGGAAGGTGCTTTCTTTCCAAACGGAAGTTACCATGGCAACCTTAAAGGACAAGAATTAAAATCATTGTTGCCAAAGATTGTTTGCAAGCCATGGAGGGTTGTCTCGCGAAGTCACACAATCGTCGTCTGCTCAAAGACGCCATATTGCATGGCAAATCAAGATCGAGAGTCGGGGATTGCTTGCATTAAAATTCAATTTTTGGGTCATTAACAAATGTAATTGCGTTGTCTAATACCGAAGATACGGGTTAAATATAAAATTGTAGCCAAACACAAGGAAGCTTATCACATTTCTAATGCCTGTTTCTAAAAACCGTAGGCAGGGGACGCAGTAAGTACATGGTAAAAAAACCTTTATGTTTATGTTTACTGATAACTTTCCATTGTTTGTTGACCTATACGGATGATAGTCAATGAAGTATTTTGACAAAAAAAAGTCGATTTTCTCATGCGTATTATTTCGAAAATAGACCAACATCAAAGACATTGTAATCAGCACTAAGACATATGAAATAGCAGAAACAGAATTTGGAAAAGTTAAACCGGTTTCTAAAAATCGTAATATACCGACAAACGGACAGAATCGCAAAATTTAATGAGCATGCTTTTCAATGTATAGCACTTGTACTTCATTGTCAATACATTGCAGTTTAATGATATTTCAGTAACTTTTTTTTTATATTTCCGTCTATTCGCACTTTTTCTCATATTTTAACATACGATATCCGCATTCATTTCATATATCATATCTTTCATCGCTGATTACGAATATAGCATTCAAATTTCTATGGGATTAATAGTTCCCGCCATATAGGCATATAGAATTTCCGAAATATACTATAGCTCGAAAATGGTGGGTCGCAGCAAAATGGAACTAAAACAGTTTAATATTACATAAATTTTATATATTGACCAGTGGTCAATATTCTGACGGATACTATCGAAAAATCATAATTATCGGTAATTAATATGTATGACACACGATACCGATACGACTTAAATACAGTATATGCATATCGTAGAGTCCTCAATAATAACCATAAATTTGGGGGGGGGGAATCAAAATTGGACCAAATCGTTATGTAGATATAGCATATCAATTGCGATATGAATGCGATATTCACTGATTGTTCAATATGGCATTTAAATTTAACATTATAAACCCTAGTGCAATTAGGTAAAATTGATCAACTCAACAAATGATACCCATATTGCAGCAATGACATGAAATAAGACATATCTCATAGCTGTTTGCATGTGGTTTCGCTAATAAACTGACGGACCCTAACAACTTATGCTTATTCATACGCATCTACTCATACATCTAACTCAAACATGCTCGTACAAAATCTAATTCACTCATCTAGACATGCTTGCAAATACATTTACCCATTCACATTTTTCAACGTTTAAATTATTCATAAACTTTTTAAGTTCGTTTTGGTAATGATAGCTTGCTCATTCTCATTATTTATTAAAATTGTTATGTGCTTAAAAAGTTTTTCTGTGTTGCGTATGTTAGAATTTGTATCCATTTTGTAACAGTTTTTGAATAAAAGGAGATTAGCTTTAAGAGGATGTAACATGAAAATATTTTTATGGCATGAAATTTAAATGGGAAAAAAATTTGTGGCTGTCATCGAATGAAATACATTCGAGTTTATGTATAATGTTTCCATCAGAATTTTTTGTGATGTGACCCGTTGTGAAAATGCAACCTTTTAAACAGCGTGGGAGTTGAAGAATTTCTTCTTCTTTTTATTATTGTTGTTGTGGGTGTGTATGTCATGTATATTCATGGATGATAATAAAATTGTACTATTGAATTTGAAGCTCATTCTTCATTAATTTTGGATGTAATAAGCTCGCTTTTACGACTTGATTGAATGTGGGCTGTTGCATCGCCATCCTTATCTCGTTAACACCACGTGATCGTTAATCTCTTTCTCAAATACCATCCAGTAGCAATTCTTCTCGAGGACAAATTCTTTCTTATTTTCCAATTTTTTTTCTATTTTATATTATCTTTTCCCCTCTTTAACTGTTTATCCCCTACGGCTAACTTTATGTATGAAGGGAGCAACCTTATCCTTTTCCATCTTGCTTTCTATTACCCCCCTGTTTTCTTTCTCCTTGTCAATAGCGTTCGTCTAAAGGCCAAAAGCAATTCGCCTATATAGTTGCCCCTGATGGAAGATCCTATAGAGTCCATAATCTAAACAAGAGGAGCAAGATTCTTCTTCTTCTAGATTTTCCCCCCCAGTCTCCCTTCAAATGATTCACTTCGCTTTCTGTGGCAGCCAGTTCCCATCAAAGGAGTATGGCGGTGGGAGGGGGGGAAGTATTTTTTGCTCGAGGGGCTTCCAGAGAGGAGGAGGGGGTCGGAAAGCCCCCTTTTCGTGTAGGGGGAGTGACTGAGGCACCTCTTATGAGACCGCCCGGCCGTAGCTTCAAAAGACCGCCACCATAGTCCTCTTCGGTCGCTGTTTGAAGGGCACCGGTGACAGATGAGGAGACCTCTCTCGCTCTTGAAAGCCCTCCTTTCTACTCAAACGGTCTCTCTATGCAGTATCTTGTGTTCGCTACCAATACATAGACCACCACGTGGTGGAAGAATATAAACAAATGGGAGTTTCTAAAGGGTACCTTCGCCGTAGTTGAAGTTTTCAAGAGCTTTCTTGGCATATGTTGTTTTTTTGTGCCGTATCTTTCCTATCTCTACAGGGATAGGATAATGCATTGTACTGGGGGAATGCTGTTTTGAAAGCAGAGGTCTAAGTTGGAGAAATGAATGAATATATTTTTATAAATTTTGTTGAAAGCATTACTTACTTACTTCTTTCAAGTTCTAGAATATTAAATTCTTAATATTAAATTTAGAAATCGTTTGCTTGTTTTGGAATTGTAAATATGTTATGTCACTATCTTCATCTATGCTATCTACTATTAAAAACATTTTGCACGAACCTTCTTAGAAATCCGATTTTAGACACAGGAAATTAAGAAATTTAGTAGATTTCGTCAATATGTATAAAATTCTTGCACGTCAAGTATATTCTCGAGTTAATCGTTTACTTCATCTCTAAAGTACATCACATTCTGAAAAGTCAGAGAGGAGTGAGAAAAATTGAATTTGGGCAGGAACATCTTTGGAAAGATGAAAAATCAGGGAAATTTCCTCGGTAATAGGAGGAAGTTGCCAAAATAGTTTCACTTGAGAATATTTGGATTTAAAGGAAATCTTATCACCTTCAACGAAAACTATTTAGGTAAATGAAATCTTATCACCTTCAGTGCCTGCCGTTGTTTAAAAGAGTTGCAGAAGTTCGAGTTTGGCAATCATACTGATCTATTTGCAAAATATCGTACCTGTTCTTGAATTAGTAAAATTGTATCCAAAACTGCATTTGCTATAACCAAACATAACCTTAATATAAATGTTTACATACTGTATAGCAAGCCTGTTGCAATGGTGCATAAGATTTATTGACATACAGAAGTTGTTTTTTTTAGTTACGAAAATTTTTTTATCTGACTAGCCAGAAAATTATCGGCTTTGGTACTAACGACATTGCTACTAATCTATACAGTTTTCGACAAAGATTTACTATAAACTTGAATTTTACTCTTAAAGGTTGTCATTTATACGGCTGCAAGAACTTATACTGGCCTTCCTATGCCAAAGAATACGACAGGCGTTCGTTAAGGCACATTTCTCATATTTCTGTGTATGATTTGTATGTTTTCGATTTGAACAGTAGTGGTTTTCTAAAAGATTTGGAGTGTTAGAAAATTTAAAAATGTAAATTTGATATAAAAATATCAAAACCTGCGGTGTGTCGAACTGTCTGTTCAAAAAATGGAAGGAAACCGTCTACACGTTCTTAACGACTTTTGGGCCTTTCAGGCCAACTTGCCTCTAAAGTTCAAAAACAAAAACTGGTCAAAACTGGAGGGGCTGAATTTGAAGAAATTAGTCCGTATCTAAATTACCTCATAAAATATTTGAAATCAGTAGCAAGTATTTTTTACAAATTTGGAAATATTAGCCACAGAAAGAGTATTTTCAAAAGCAGAATTAATAATGAATGGCAGGCGTTCACGTTTGAAAAGAGGATAAACCTTCAAAGTTACTTTTTTTCGAGCTCGATTAATGAGCATGTCTGGAATTTCATGTAACAAAATAAGTAATAAAATGCACTTTTTAAAAATAATTTATAGCTGCAGAGTCTTATTACTTAACTGTTTTTAATCGATTATGAGTTGATAATCGTTTGAAAAATTAATTGGTCGTGTAAAAAAATAATCGATTTAATTGAGAATCGATTATCAGCTCCCTGAGCGCATCATTATTTAAAAGTAAGAGGTTTGATACGTAGTGCGATGCCTTTATGCAGTTTATATTTTTTAAAATGTAACTAAACATTTACAGAGTGGTTATTTATGTTAATGCAATAATTTAAGTTGCAAATAGACAAGAAGTTGGTAAGCTTATCATTATTATTTCACTTGCAGAATGTAAGATCAATTAGAATCATAAGGTACGGACCAAATAAATAGCAACTCGTATAAAATCTCTTTTGCGCTGTTACCTTTCAAAATAAAAATCTTATAAAAATGTACAGAATCTGTGATCACATATGGATAAATAATAAAAAAAATTATTAGATTCTGATCATGTGTTAAGTAGTTAATAAATATTTCCAGTAATCACTTGGACCACAATATTCGCAACCAGGGATAAGGGGTGTTCAAATCACAGAAATTAAGCAACCAACATTTCTCATGGAGTTTGTATAGGAATTTAGCGTTGTTCACACGAATTGCGGCATCTTTTTCGATATAGTTGGCAAGAAAGACTTCAAAAAGGTCAAATTGATGCATGGACCCTTGAAGGAATATCACAAAATGAAATTAGTCGACGATTGAAAAGAAGTCTACAATAAGTAGGTATATGAATAAAAAGGCATTCAGAGAAAGGAAAATCCAATTCAAGAAATAAAAAACAGATTTTCATCTAAAGAGAAGAGAAGAACATTCAAGATGGCAACAAAAGATCACTTGTCAAGTTGCCATTTTTCACGAGAGATGGAATAGAAGGAAAAGCATCAAATTTACCATTTCTACGGGTTTTACCTGATTTCGGCAATGCAAGATTTATGAAAATGAACTGTCATTCTATCTTCAACCACAGCATAAACAAGTGAGATTGGAATGGGCTGAAAAGTACATGACATTCGACCATGAGTGGAAAAATAATATCATATTTACGCATGATAAAAGCTCAACTGCAATAGTCGGGATGATCAAAAATATTATTGGCATGATTTGCGGTATGAACATTCCCAAAACAGTGCATAGGAGGCAATTCCGTGAGGATGTGGGGTGGCTTTGCTTACAATGGTCAAACAAATTTAGCAGTGATTAAAGGTCGAATGGACTGCACATAATTACACACTCCAGTAAGATAACGCACCCATTCACTTTCCAGATAAACGTTAACCTGGCTAAAAGAGAAGAATATTAACGCACTTGACTGGCCACCATCTCAGTCCTGATCTAAACCCTATTGAAAATCTTTGGGGCATCATGGTTATGGATGTTTAAAAGAATGGGAGATAAAAATTCATCAATTCAAGATTTGCAACAAGCAATTCATGAATCCTGGAAAAAAGTACCTACAGAAATATGCCAGTTACAGTTTATATGGATATTAAATTGTCTGCACTGCTTTTTTTTCAAATAGTTGCTAATATTTTGATCCAACTGCTTCTTTGATATTATTTATTAACTACTGAAAAAAAAATCAGAATCTACAGTTGTTTTTGTATACGTTTCTATTTTCGTGAACACTGCTCAAATAATTTATGATTTTTCTTCTTATTGGCAATTGAGTAAATTAGTTTTATGTACATTGCTAATTATTTGGTCCACATCTTACTTAACTAAGCATATTATTTCCTTTGAAATGCAGTTTGAGCTTAACCTCTTAACATTTCATTCTTAGTAAGGAAGAAAATTACTTGAAAACAGTGATGCGTGCCTTATACCAAGAAAATTTTAATTATAAGCATTTTGATCTCTATAATAAAAATATTAATAAAGCTGAAAAGAGTAAATTTCTGAAGCCTACAGTATTTAAAGTAGTAATATTGTTCTGATCCTGTTTTCTTTTATGTGAATAGGCTGTTTTAGCAATTATCTTTTCAATGTGTAATTTTGAATAGCTTTTCATAGTATTTTGGGAAATTGTAATTATGAAACCTTATGAATCTACTTAAAAATATTTGTATAAGCGCCCCCTGTTTTAATTCTATGGCACAAAAGCCTTTTGTGGAGCACTTCTCGGAAATATCTAAAAGAGGGCAATTAAGTGAAGCATATTTTAAAATTTAATAATAATAATAATAAAGAAAATTTTAATATTGTCATGAGATTTATAAGTTTAATGTATTCTAGAGTGAACTGCGCTTGTTTGCTGTTTTTTTATGATCGCATACCTTAAAGAGGTGAGCTCTTTGTTTTTTGTTGTTTTAATTATTGTCATTCCCTTCCAGGTTGTTGTTTTACTCTGTATTGGTGTTAACATGCTAAAAGGAACCCGATGATACAGTGTTCACTGATTATACCCCTGAACAAAAGCAGTGACAGGTTCCCTTTAAAACTAATCGTTAAGTTATTTGCATAAAACCTTACGCATTGTTATAGGAAACGGATGAGAGGTATTCTAAAACAGTGTTTGCATTATGGCTCTACGCGGTAACGATGCCTCAGTGAATTGAAAGCGTTTCGACCTATTGTTTGCCCAGGTCCCCCCACTCGAATCATTAATTTTGCACCAAGCGATGATGGACGCCGGCTTCTGACTCTTTGACAGGAGTTTTTTCCCTCCTCTAAAGCTATCAATTTCTTGACGTCAGAGGAGAGAGAGAGAGAGAGAAAAAAGCTATGGGGTTTTAAGTAGCAGGCGAGGCTTAAGGAAAGCTCCGTCATCGATGAGGGTTCACTTTAGAAAACGTTATTATCATTCACTTTGAGAACGGCGTGGCATGAGAGAGCGAGAGGTTGTAAAAGAGGAGAGGCACCGGGATTATGGATTCGTTATCAGTGGTGTAACAAGC
>JAHWFO010006931.1:2588590-2609620 GCA_023313115.1 Rhysida immarginata | reverse complement strand
CTTAATTTGAAAACATACAAGTAAAACAAAAGTAAAATAATGAATTCCCAAATTAGCATGACATACACATCTTATTGAATGAAACAAAAAATTGCAATTAAAATTCTTCATAAGGAATTTTCTACAATAAACAAACTTCCACCAATATTAATTTTTATATACCTTTAATTTTATGATCTTTATTAATTTTAGAATCCCTTATTCCATTATCTATAAACCTCTGAGGATGATCTTATGATCGAAATTAAGAAAGAAATAAAAAAATCGATGTTCTTGCTACCTTGGACTTCTATTTATTTCAAAAATATACTAGCACGAAAATATTGTAAAATAAAAGTTATAAGCGATTTTACAAATGCGCAGTGTGTATGGGGTTTTGGTACAGTTCACACGGAAAAAATGCTTACGGCCTGCATAGCAATAGCACCTTAACCAACTGTAAGACGAAATTTAGCCAATCCTTCTGTTGAAATACCTTCGTATAGTCGGTCTCTGGCGCAATCTGGTGGTCAGAAATGTAATTATTCTGGTATTAAATTTCCTCGTTATGAACCAAAATTCCCACGTCTTTTCTGTGCTTCACTGTGCAAACCGCATCGGAATACTTATTGGAAATTTTGTTGCATTTATTGCACTTTCAAATTTGCTGGTACGTTTGGATCACCCTGTATGTTAAAACATGTCCACGGAAAAAAAACTAGCGTTTCACTTGGTTGCTTATTCTCTTAATCGATATAACTTGCTCAAGTATCCCTCAAGAGTGAATGCAAATTAATTTTAATTTTAAATGTTTGAATGTTCGATCTAAATTAACAAGCTCTCTCTGCTTTTAAAAATATAATACATCAGAGTGAGCTGTAAAGTGCACCAAATTATTCTGGCATTACCATTTATAAAGTCAAATAAATATTAATCGATCCGGTAAATAAGTTACACCGTTAGAAACAGGAAAGCTCGGTGCTGCTACGTTTTCTTTCATTTTCTGATATCTGTCGAAATGCATCTGCTAGAAAATTTTAAAATTGTCTTTGCATGTTAAAGAATACAAGAGTTGCCCTCGGCGATCGCGAGGTTCATGTAGAATTTGAGAATGACAAAAATATCTTAGTTTCCCAAGAAAAGAAACACCGGTCTGAAAACACCGAGCGTTCTAATTTAAGTTGCAAACTTTTTCAAAGCTTGAGTTCTAAATCATTCATGTTTAGATTACCCTTGAGCTCTTGGCGTTGTGAATAATGTTATTCGATCGGAGAGGGGGTGTATTAACGTAATAAAAAATTCACATTAGATGATCGTTGGATTCGCTTTCTCTTTTGTATGTTTATGCGATCATTCATTCGTGGGTAATAGTTGAAGCTTCACTTTTGATTTTCTTTCTTTAGGCGAGTGCATGCAATTTCATTAGCTGCGGAATTTCTAATTGCAGCCAATGTGCGCAAAAAAATGTGTTTTTTAACGGAAATGGGTGGAAGGGAGGTGGAGAAAAGGAAGCCCACGAGGAGTAAATTTTTTTTCTTTTTTTTTTTTTTTTGCCATTGACAATTCACAGGGCCGGCAAAAGAGATTGGCAAGCGTTATTCTGTAAGACTCATTTCCTCTTTTTTTCAATGTACATAAATTGGCGTGTGTGTATGTGTGTGTGGACCATTTTCCCCCTCACTTAGAGATATACCCTTCGTTCATTCCGCCAAGCGGTGGGTCGAACGGTAATCATGTGTACAACAATGTTTGGAGAATGATAAACGTAGGAGGAAGAAGAAGCGTGGCGACCGATGGTGTAAAGGGATGGATTGGGAGGAGGTGGGTGTGAGTGTGGGTCTCTTTTTAACTTCCCCTTCGGTTCTTTGACGAGGTGCTTCGTCTAGAAATCGATGTCTCTGCTGTACGGCAGATAGGGAATCGACCCAAGGAGAAGCGAGCGAGAGAGAGAGAGAGAGAGAGAGAGAGAGTGAGTTGGTATGGGGGTGGGGATAGAGAGGAAAAAAAGAAGAAGAGAGAACCGAGAGGTTAGTAATGTGTGAAGCCATCTGTCAAGGGAAGAGCCGATAGCAGGAGCCTTTGACGGATTAGCTCATTCTCTCGCCCAGGGGAACACGTAACCGCCAGGACACAAGCCCCATAATGCGAGGACACTGATGGCAACACGACCAGAAGCCGCGCTTTCTATTGAGGGACGGGAGGAAAATCGGTCTCGACGATATCGTAAAACGATTTTGGACAGTGTACAAGCAAATCCTATTGACAGAAGGTTTACGAATGGGTTGCTGTTGCAGATTACGAAATAGAATGGAGGGAAGAGGTTTTTTTGTCGTCTTCTCTTTTTTTCTTTTATTTTTTTCGTGAAAGTTGAAGAAGAATTCTGAAGAAGGGAAAGGAAGAAGATGACAATGTTCTTGTGATTTAAATTCGGAAATGGAGTCTGTAAGATTGAAAGATCTAAACAGATTGTGCAGGTTTGGCATCTAGTCTGAATGAAATCGAGCACATTGTCACGCGAGTGCATTACGGATAAACGTTCTAATGCAAAATAGGTAAATAATTGAAAAAGAAAAGCGTTTTTTAAAGATTTCATCTTTATCCTGAACTCTGGTTATTTTTTTCTGATTACGATATCCTTATGAAAACAAAATGACTTTTTAATAGGGGAGGCAGTGTTTGTGACATTCTCTACGATCAATATGAACACACACATAAATATTTCAGGGCTTTTAGTTCGCAAACGAAAGGGATTACAAATTTAATTTCATTTTCTTTCAAAAGAAACACGAAAGAAGAAAAAAAAAGTTGAACCTTATTACCACTAATAAGAATTTCCTCCTCCCTCCTCCAAATGTTTTAAATGCATTTATAATAATATTGTGTTATGAAAAGATGTTGGCTAGCAACGACTCTATTGACGATGCCTTATTTGCATATTTAATAAATTTTTCATTACTCAGCGGGTTTATTTTAATTTATTTTTCCTCCTTATAACGATGACTCGTTTCGCTTTTGTTTTTAATGATCAGCTTTGATATGTTGCGTTTAAATTAATATTCGTGTTGATGATTCCCTATTCTATGGTTGAAAAATGTTTTAAACGTTCTTTAAGTATTAAGAGAACATTGTGTAGGAGGACGGTATTGGCTTTCTTTAAATAAAGCCAATTTTTATTAATGTTTCTCAGATAGGTGCATGTTTTTATAACCGGAATGTTGTTTTTGGTTTTGAAAAGCAAACAGGGGAAAGAAATACTTTGAGCTAATGTTTGAAGAGGAAATGATTCTTTGTAGACGGATGGAGATATATCGTATCTGAAGACATTGCACTGGAAATTAACTGTACCACTTTGCCAAAATAGTACCGCTGAAAAAGTTTTGGTGTTATGCACTTGACCTTAATTACCTATACATTCGTAAACATTCTTATTCTAGGATTGAACCCACACACGTTACTATTGAAAAGATTACGAAAGATGCTATCCAAGAGAGAAATTGATATCGTAATTAAAAACGTAATTATACTCTCCCAACGATTATGCACCTTTCCTTGAGTCCTCAGTGATAAGATTCGCAATTCCCTGTGTAGAATTAACCTAAAATAAACCTCTCCGAGCCGCTTTTTAACACGACAAATATTCGTTCTTACCACTCACTGAATTTAAAACTACTTTCCAACTTTGCATACGATTATTAATACCGCAAAGATCAAATATACACTGTATACAAAGCATCAAAATTACTCCCATGTATGAACTGGGAACGCCAATTAAATTTCCGATTTCATTTGTTAGACTAGTGGTTCCCAAAATGGGGGTCGCCGAGCTTATTTTTATATGCATTTATTTTTATAGGAGATTTTTTTTTTATTCCGTTTCATACACCCTAAGGGGTGGCCAGTTACTTAACTTTTAGTAAAGGGGTCGCGAATTGAAAAAGGTTAGACCACTGTGATAGGCATTGTTGCAAAGTAAAATTCAACTGGACACCCGAAAAGTACTGTATAACAAATCGTACTTATTCTTGAAATAATAAAGTTTGGTTAAACATTGTATCCTATAAATGCATTATTTTTTTGATAGTATAGTGGTTTATGAACTCATCCTTAGTCTTTTTGCTTATTTGAAGCTATTTCTAGTAGAGCCACTTTTGTAACAAAAAAAAATTGACCGGATCCTTAAATCGCTCGGTAAGGTTTAGGAAACCGCGTGATGGTATACTATTTAGAAACCTATACCGTAAATTTGTTTAACAGAGCATACTTGTTGTATAGTACCTTGTAAAGTGCAGAAGAAAACTAACTGATGAAGATATTGGTTAAGAAAATGTTATTTTAGTCTAACCTGATTTTTACAGTTGAACCTGGACAGTACAACTCCTGAGTTATTACATTAAATATGTTTCATCCATTCACTAACAACAAGCTTAATAACAATAAACATCATTATAATAGATATTGATGTCACTTGTGTACTGAAAGCAGAATCTGCTTTTTTTTTCGGTTGTCTTGAAAGTTTTAAAAACGACGTCACATGTTTAACATAGCTTATCTAATTTTTAAACACTTAGACGATTTTTAAGATATTAATTACATTTTAAATAAACACGCTACACGCTAGCGAAATGCTGTTCCTACACAATTTACATTTTGATTTTAATATTTGCTGGCAGTGGCCCGAAATACCGATACATAAGCTCTGTGACTTTGACCTGGCAGCTTAACGCCATTGCTTTGCCAGATAATGTTGCAAAACTATTGCTGCGAGCAAGTGCTTAAAACTACGTAATACTTTTTGAGAAAAATTCAGTAATAGCGAGTATACGTTAATGTACGAGCTTTAAGCTGGCAGATGATTGTGAATCTCTGGTTTATGCGTTGTGTAATTTCAATGTTTCAAAAGTAACCGCTTTGCTTTAACAAAATGCTTCGGTCGCATAGAAATGAAGGTGAACTCTTCTCTTCGACTCCGGAGACGAAAGGGGTGTAAATGGGGCGGCCAAAGTGGCTCGTGCTGAATGCCTAATGCCCATTGGAGGAGCTGTTGGCACGAGGTAGGGGATCGGAATCGCTAGCCCGATTGTTGTCACTGTAGTGTGACAGTTGAGTGAGGGTCGGAAGGGAGAAGGGCAACTGTTAAGAGAGAGAGGAGGCGCAAAGCTGAACAGCCAAAAGAAAAATAGGAGGAAGTGAGAAGGTGGATGGTGAAGGTGCGTGTAAAAAAAAAAAATAATAATAGAAAGAGAGAAGAAAAATTTTTGAATAAGGTTTCTTTTTTTATGTCATAAAACCTGGGACGGAGGAAGTGAGTTTTTCTATCTTCTGTTATTATTACGTATTTGGTTAAGGAGGAAAATCGCCGCCCGATCGGAAATAATAGGGAAGAAGAAAATGGCGAGGAAAGTTTAAGAAAGGTGGGGGTTATAAGGAGAGAAAGAGAGAGAGAGAGAGAAGAGAGGACGAGGGTTGCGTTGAATGTTGCCATTCAGCTGCGTGGGAGTGAGCGGTGATGTTTCACCTGGAGGATCCTCCAATCGTTTTCTGATTCGATCGTTCTCGATGGCATTCGACCCTTTCTCTCTTTCTTTCCTTTTGTTGAACAACACAAAGGAGATCCAGGCTCTCGAGTATATAAGAAGCGGTTCTTCGTTCTCGCCCTCTCTCTTTCTCTCCTCCTTAAAGCTTGCGTTTTCCCCTTAGGTGAGAGCGATGGAATGTTCTACAGTGTTGTTTTGATTTTTGTTCTATGAAGTTGCCGTTTAAGTTTAGAAATGATAAGCAGAATTATAAACTGTGATAATAATACGATGTTTTATTATTTTTTGATGTACGTTTAGAAAAATTGCGGCTGATGACTGTAAACACGTTCATAAACATGTAATTTGTATCATCTGACGGATTGTTACATAATATGGCTATTAAATTGTTGTTCACCATCGTAACAACTGTAAAGTCATCAAATCGGAATACTTTTATAGGAACATCTGAAATATGTATGTGTTGAGACGGCTGGGGCGCAGTTTTTCAGAGTCCGTGTGATAATGTGTTTATATGCCTATTGCTATATTCCTGTTAGATCAGTACTTCACAATCTTTAACTTATTGCGTGTCAGTGAATAACATAGCAACCTGACTGAGTAGGTTTATTAGGTTTTTTTCTTGGTACCGGTGATGGAGAAACTTTGACAGTATGGGACACATGATTTTATTAATTTAATGTAGAATTTCACGCTGATCACTAGTTTGCTTTTTCAGCATATCAAAAAGGTTATTCACTGTAGCCGAAATGGTAAAGCTAAACATCTCGTTAATCTTTATCTGATTTTTTTTTTCGATAAATGTTTATATTAATTGTAAAGTTATAAAAAAACATTAAAATAATTCAGTTTCATAAAGATATTGAGCTTATGATTTTAGTTTTTTCGCTACGCCTATTGATAATCCTTTAACGATCTTATTACTCGTCAATCCGTCGCTTAAGCATATAAATATGAACGCGCCATATGTTTAGCTACTTTTTGTACCATTCTAAGTTACGTAACAGAGACATAATAAAAACCCAGATCAAACTATTATCTTAAGAATTGAGCTTAAAAGAATTCTCTTTGTGTGATCTAAGACAATTCTAAGGTTTCTATGTAGACTCCAATGTTAATTTCTTTGAGCATATAGGTCATCAATTGATGTCTTATGGGACTTTGACCCATCGTGAAATTAGATTGATCACTAAGGCGAAGATCTTCCCAAACTTGTATTAATGAGCTCCGATTTGAGTCTCGGTCCCTAACCATTCGCATTTGTTAGAGTCAAACTGGCCTATACTAACGTAAGATTTTATTACGAGGTGTTGCATGATAACAACCTACCAACTTCACGCTCTATTTTAGTGATTGCAAATATCAGAGAGTTGTTTAAAGCCTTATTTGGAAGAGAGTTGCCCAGCTAATTTTATTCTAATCTAGCTTAGATCTTCTTTTTAATATAGAAGAACTAGCCTTTAGCATTTTAAACCTCCGATTATGTTATCTGAATTATGACTGAATCATATTCCTTTTGAATTACAGGGTTTAAAATTATAAACTGTTTTCTAAGAATAACAAGCATACAAATTCACTGATTTTTGTGCTGTGATTATGGCTAAACTACAACAGTATACTAGCCTAGACTTTTAGTACGTACGTGATGCATGTTTTAATATTATTATAATATTATGATGAAGGCGCGCTTATTAAATTAAGAATTTTATTAATTGGCTGTGCATGTATATATCTTGATATGAGTAGGCCTTCCGTGTTTTTGTATAGAGAGAATGATGAAAAAATTTTTTTTAGTAGTAAAGAGTGAAGATTCGTGTCAATTCAGACATGAGCATGAAAGCATTTTAGCAGCAATTAGATAATCGTTCGACACAAGTTCTGACAAAAAAATTAGCTTTCTTTTTAAAAAAAAATTTTTTTAAATCCTAATCGTTATTTTTTTTCTTATTAAAATTTTTTTTTAAATTTATTTATTTTTTCTCTTTTAAAGATTTTTCTGTCGATAATTTTGAATGCAAATTCACACCCGTCCGTCTATTATTAATCTGAGCGACACTTGACGGGGGTTAAAAACTTTGTTCACGGAAGGTGATGGACAGATAGAGAGAGAATGCAAAGCCATAAAAGCGTGTGATGGAGGAGAGAAGATGGCTCTGCGAAAGCAAATTTAAATTCTTCGGCAAAAGAGAAAGAAAATGCGGTGGGCAATAATTTAGCGATAACTATCGCCAATGACCACTCCCAGGAGTTTTATCTCAGCAATTTTTTTTCTTCCTTTCTCTTATATATGTGTTTGTGTCGTTCAATTTTCCTCTATAATGTCGAGCAACCAGAGTGTTATTTTTCCTTTTTTTTTTTTTTTTTGTTGAAATAAAAAAAAAAAGAGCCGAAAGCCTGCACGCAATTATTCACCATAGAAACGAAAATGTTGTTGTGGTGGGTGTAGGCGCTTTTATGTGTCGAATCGTCTAGTCAAATTAATAGGTTGGGGAGTGAATATTTATTTATCTTTTCTCTTTTTTAAATCTAAAGTAGTTTTCGTTCTTTTATAAGTTTTTGTGAATATCTTAATTTAGTTTGGGACTAATTACAGTGTTACTAAGCCTTGACGCGTTTACTTTACAGCTGTTTTAGTTTATTTAGCAAGCCTTATCGATTGTTGTTGTTGTTTTCTAAGGTATTCTTTTTTAAAGAAAAAATTATTAATAATAATTTAATTTGATATCAGAAACGCTATTGTAAAATTTAACTTTAAATGATCTCGCTAACAATCTTTCTATCAGATTGTAGAAAATTGCTTACAGGTGACTTCAAGTACTCGAAGATTATCAACGAGATTATCTAATGGGATAAAATCAAACGCTTTTTTTTTAAATCAAAGTATATCTCATCGAATTGCATCTTGCTATCCAGTGTTTCAGCGATTTTAAGATAGTTACTTTTTGGATTGTGGATTTAGACTTGGAAAATCCATTTTGCCATTCAGGCAATATAGGTGCAATAACCAAGCGCAGAGTTGTTTTAATCCATGATTCAAAATTTTTTTGAAAACAAGGTAATAAAATTTGGGCCGATATTGTACTTCATTAGCCAATTGTTTAAACTTAGGTACAAGTAGAAACTATTTCCGTGCTTTAGGGTACCCCAACTAGTTAAATTATAAAAATAAAGAAGAGGTTGAATGGGGGCATTTATACATCCTTTTAAGATAAAGCCTGGTATTCTTGAAGTTTCTCTAACTCTATTAGTCCTCTAATTTTTATTTAACAATTTTCCATAAATCGTGTGATGTGATTTTAGGATCATTGCATTCGTATGTGTGATAGATAGCATTTGATTTTTATTTAAGCTGATGCCTGGAGCTATTTAGATAGTCTTCGTGGAAGATTAAATATTAAATATTATTTCAATTGGGTCATTTCTTAAGAATCTTAGCCACTAAACGTCAAAGCTCCCATTGCCGGAGCTTTGGTTGAAATTTAATATTTTAAGACTCGAGAGCGGAACAAGTGCGTTTTATTAACTTCTCTCTTCTATATGTTTTAAGCTTTGATATTAAAAATAAAGGACGGAAAAAGGTTAAAGGAGGGGTTTGCATGGACTGGAGGTTTCCATTAAAGGCGAATGACTTTAATTTTTCTGTCCGCCGCCGTGAAATTTACTTCTTATTACTGTAGCCCCTTTTCGATGCCAGAATTTACTCTACCCTACCCCCACCGTACATTTTCCTCTCTTTTCTTGCCTATTCTTTATCCCCTTCGCCTTCTTATCTCGGCCTTTTCTTCTAGCGAGTAAGAGTTCAGCGCTCTCTTCGTAGAGAATAAAAATCCTTCAACTCTGCTTAGGCCTACGGAGAGACAGAGAGAGAGAGAGCGAAGGCAGCGAGGAAAAGAAGGCTGATTTGAATCGACGTAAAATGCCAAACTCGGAAATGTCACTGCCAGTTTGTTCAAATATTTTTAATAAGTTTCAGCTTGATTTGTTTGTTACTATACAAGCTTCCTAAGTTGTACGCGTTTACTCCGTACGTGTTGCTTTGGTTATGTTAGAGCGCGCTTGGTTGATATAGGCAAAAATCGAGTTAATAGTAATCGTGGAAATTCCTTAATAGAAATGGTTTTGATTGGTAAACCTAAAATGAACTTTGGAGGGGGGGGGGATTTTTCATAAAATCAAATTTTTTGATTAAATTGGCAAGAAGGAAAGTGAATTTCTCTCTGTGGGCGGGGTTGTGTTTTTTTTTACTTTTTTCTTTTCTTTTTTTTTTTTTTAACCATAAATATCTCTGTCGCTTTCCATCGAAATGAGACCCGGCTCCTTTGACTCTCAAGAGACCAACTGAAGGAGAAAAAAAAAGACAAAGAATGGGAAAAGGGGAAGGGAAAGAAAAGTGAAGCAGCCCAACGTCCGTCTTACTCTTAAAACAATGCAGGTAATGGAAGAAGCACGTTTTCTTCCATTCTTTTCTCTTTTTTTTCCACTACTGATGGAGGTCTAAACCTCTCTCCCTCTCATTTCACTCTTGTTCCATCAACCTCGAGCAACATCCCATTTTCCACCTTTTCTCCGTTCTGTACAGCTTTTGATAATAAAAATCGACGGAGAACACCGCTGGCGACATGACTCGGACCTATAGACTTGATATTCAAACCTTTGTATGGTCCAGGATAAAATCTGGAATTTGCGCATAAAAACTAACGTTACAGCCTTCCTTCGGTTTCGGGATTCATTTTTGAGACTTAGTTACGATTAGTTACTATTATATGGTGTACACTATTGTTACCGGGTGACTGAGTATTTATAGTTGCTAATCTAAATCTGTACATATATTACAGTTGTTAATTTAAAGTAATAATATAGGGCCGATAGCGATGCCGTTCATTTGGCGCAATTGGATTGCTAATACTGATAGACCCACTCAGAAATAGAAAGTCAGCCCGCCTTTCAGTGTAAATCCCTCCTTATGAAAGTATCTTTTCCTATTAATTCTATAGAATCATTTTCCTACCCCCTATATGATGGCGTATGTCTGTCGTTGCAGTGCTCGAGAATGTGCAAACTATGTTAAGCACTTGGTTAATTATCGTTATGGATTTAAAGTTACTAGCACTGATTAACTATTGGGAAACACACAGGGATGCAGTAGGTAATAGATTAATAGAAATTAAAGGCATTGATCTAGTTTCTTATTCTATGAATGTAGAGGTTTCATTATGAGCATAGCTGCGTAAGTGACATAGGTTCTATTAAAGAAGATTGTTCACGTGTTTACGTGTTATTTCCGACTTCATAAACTGCTATGTTTTAATATAATAATAATAATAATAATAATAATAATAATAATAATAATAATAATAATAAAACACTATAAAAATTAATTTCATAAACATATAGGCGATTTGTTTATGGTAATAATAATAAAATATAAACATATTTGCGATTTGTTTATGGTACTCCAGGACGCGGTTACAGTTTCTTATAATGTTTTTCAAAGGATATGACATCTGATTCCTCTTGTGTATAGCATTGTACCGTTGATGTTGCATGTGATACACAAGACTGAGTTTATTAGTTGGTTTAGAACAAAAGATACGGGGTGATTGTGGCTATACGGGACCATTTTTCTACTACGCTATGCTATTAATGATGTAGGCCCAGGAGTTTGCATTCATCAGTAATAAAAACTATAACAAGATAGCGCAAACGCTCTATGTGTGATGGCATTGTAAGATATATTTAATTTACTATGAAAATTTTGTACAGCTAATGTTTTCTGTGTCATTACTTGGGCTTTTTTATGTCTCTAAAGATTCTCAGATTGTTAAGTTTTAGATTGTGCTATGCTATGCTATTCTGTTATTTGGGTACTTTCTCAAACTTGACGTTCAATATTAAGGGACACCCGACTTTAAAATGATACCATTATCAACAAATGAAATGATATCTCTAGTGCCATAGTTTGCATTCATCAGTAATGAAACTGTATTCAGGTAGCGCAAATGCTGTGCGTATTATTGCATTGTAAGATACGTGTACCTCAATACGAGAAAAAAGAAATCTCCAGACCGCAGCATAAAGTATCTTACTTCGGCATCACCACGATTTTAATCATAAGTATAATTCTTTTACTTACTCCTCTCCTTATAGCAGACGTCTTTCACGGCTCGTTGTATCGTCTTTTGATACGAGACTCTGTTTACTATCAAAAGTATCTTTTTTTGCATGCCTTCTAAAACACATTTTCCATTTATAGGAGAACCCCCCCCCTCCCGCTCCAGCGACTTTAAAATAATGTTATTTAACGGTAGTTGGTAAATATTTCGTTTTAAAGGAGAAGGATTTTGTAGTCGCTGGAAGTAGTGACCGTGAAGGTGGGAGTATTTTGTCCCCTCCCCCTCCCCATCTCTCTTTCTCTCGTCTATTGATCTGGGAAGGAGTAAAACGCGTAGAACTTTAAAAAAATGATCATAAAAAGAAACAATGAAATAGAAAAAGAAGCAAGCATTCGAATAAATAAGAAAAAAAAAAGCAATTTACAAAAAGTAACCCCAGCGCAGGCGACCTTTATCTTTCTCTCTCTCTCGTTCTCTTCCCGACCTTCTTGTTTTGGTATTGGGCTGTGTAGCTGGCAGGGTTTGTTGAAGGTGATGATGATGGTTTATGCAATATTAACAACATTTGCTTCTCAGCTTTCGCACATTGTGGATTGCGTAAGCGTAAATTAGAAGAAAGTAATTTGAAGTTTCATCCATATGGTCTAGTGTTAATGTTCAATTATTCTATTATTTATTTTAACACATTTCGACGCGTTTCGATGTTACATCATTTTCAAGGTATCATTATTAAGGTATAAAATGTTATAACAATATTGCTTTAACAATAACAGTATTATACATTGTTTTGTTGACAATTGTTTCATGATTACGTTATGAGATTTTTTTAGAAAACATCCCAAGAAGGAGCTTTAGCTCTGACGCAAAACTACAATTATTAATGTATCACGAGCAATTGAGTAATCGTGCTTCCACAAAGCAATCGCGTGCCCATATCAACAATGCTTAAGAGATAAACAGAAAGTAATGTTGTATTCGTTGTTGATCGTCTCTACGAATCGATTGTTGTATGACATGCCATTATCTTGGTATTCTTAACGGTCTTAGAGCACGTGCAATCGATTTAAAGGGATCCCCGAAAAGTTGATACAACCGAGCTTAGACCGTGAAGATCATATTGTCGAAAACAGAATTTGAAAAAAAGTTAATCCGTTTTTAAGTTATTGTGCAGACGGATAAACGTACAGGCCGAGTGTGCATTTCTTATAGGTAGCTTTTTGCTAAAGCTCCTAATAAATTGTGTTTGTCTTCTTTGTATGCTGTGTAGATTTCGATCGCTTCCGTAATATCAATTAAGTTTTTGTTATGAAATCTTGAAATTTCATGCAGAGTCCAATGGCTTATTGGCATGGAGAAAATTGAGAAGCAAATGTTCTTAATATTACGTGCGAGTAGTAAAGTTAATTCAATTGCATCTTCATGTTAATACTCGTAGGTGATTTTTTACGCTTTAGTGAGGTTGTATGGATGTAACCCTTACTGACTTAAATACTACGCTGGGATAATGAATGCGTGGCTGGTTACAAACTTACTGTTATAAATTATGAATACTACGCTAGGATAAGTGTGTGCGCATGTATGTGTAAGATTTGTTTTGTGTGTATATATATGTGTACGTTTTTTTTCTCAGTTTTTGTTTAATTTAATTGAACTTACACACCAGAGGAGAAATTCCTTGAATCTTCTCTTCGACATGTGTTGGCCGGCGCTAAAGTAGCGTTGTCAGGCTGCTTCGGACCGTAAATCCCGGCGCACGGCTGACTCCTCCAGCGCGACGGACATCGTCGATAGCGGCGGCACGTAATCCATTGTCGGGGAGAGTTGTCGCCGTCGTCGTCGTCGATGCGATCCACACGATCATCTTATATCCATGACGCAGTTGAGTGGAGGCGTAATCCATAGGGAGAAGGCGGTGGATAGCGAACGACGAACGGCGGCGGGCAATGATGCTTAGTTATATCCGTGGCGGGCAGGGAACTGAACTTTTTAGAATTTTTTAGGATGAGAAAAGATGATGATGAGAATATCACCCGTGCATGTTTGTTATTATTTACTCTTTCTTTCTGTACACACACATTCTTGTATGCATGTATATAAATATATATATGTATATCGAAAGCACACTGGTGTTGTCAGAAATAAAAAATAAAAATAATCTCTCTCTCTTTCTCTATTTGGTGGTCTGTTTTTTTTTCTTTCTTAAAAACTTATTCACTCTTTCTCACTTTGCGGCGTGTCTCACGGTTGTATGCTGTGCTGCCGGGTGCGACGGCGACGCCAACGACGACACTGGGCTCGGATGAGGAGCGGGATACTGAAAGCAGCGGCGTTGCTGTTGTTTTTTCGGCGAGAGAGCACTCAGCTGGTCGTCGAGGGTCGACATTGGAGAAGGCACCTCGTTCACCGCCGCCGCCACCATCACCATCGTTGTTGTCGATCCGTTGGAAGGTGGTGTCGTGGTGTTGGAGCAGCAGCAGCCTTAGCAGCAGCAGCGGCGGAGAGAGAGTTGTGGTGACTAGGTTGTTGCGCCGCGTACGAACGACTGGGCTCGAGTGATTGAGGCGACGGAGGAGAAGCCACGTTTCACCAATTCACTAGCGCAGCAGCGCCACTAGTGGCCCCATCACTTAACAAGAGCCCTGGCGAGCGAAAAACTTGTTCTTCTAGTTTTGTGAATTTAAATATAAAAAAAATTCTCTTCTCCTTCTTCACTACCCTTCCTCTCCCGTCCAAGATCTTTCACTCTGTCGTTGTTAACTGGAATGTTTTCGCATTGTTATACCGCGTACATACACAGCGCGTTACTACAACTTTTTTTCTCTCTCTCCCTCCGGCGTTCTAAAGCATGTTCTTTCTTTATAAATAAAAATTAATAAAAGTACTCCTCTTTCGGAAGGTTACTAAAGTCATTTAGTCACTTTGATGATGGGGTTCGTACGGGATCCTTCCTTCCACATCCACACAATCACACACTCACGCAGAGAGTCGCAGTAAACGTTCTGTCGGACGAGCAGAGTAGACCCGTTGTGGCTCCTCGTTCGTTGGCAGAGGCACAACTGATGGTGACGAGGGTTCCCCGCGCTGCTATAGGTGTCAGCCAGCGCTGAAGCCACTCCCCCATGCTCTGCTGCCATCTATCGAGCGATCGCCGCCACGGGCACACAACACTGCACACCGACCCCGGCGTCAGTCGTCCAGGTGGCGTCTGTTGACGCAGCGACGCACGCACACGGAGCCCATTGGCACCGGGACCCCTTGGTTCACAGGCCCCATACACACAACATAGAACCCACACAGTTCCTAGCATAAAGCAAAGGCGATGGAAGGAAGGAAAAGGAAAACCGAGAGGAGGAAGCCAAGCCATCGCCACTCTCCTTTGTCTGTCTCTCTCCTTTCTCCTGTCTCTCTCGAGCCGGACGCTCAGCTAGGCCTGGACGAGAAGCAATGTTTAACAAATAACAGTAAATGACCGTTGTAGTTTGCTTTAATAAACCGTTTTTTGGTGGTTGTGTATGTGTGCGTTGGCGTTGTGATGATGGAGGGGTCTTCTCTTCTTCGACTGTTTCTAGAGACGGAGGAATAATACGTGCTCATATGAAACGGGTTTCTCGCCGTCGGTTGATCGCCACCTGACCAGAATTAACGTGGGTGTGTAATTATTATTAACATACGATTTTCCATTTGTTCTTTACCTTTTGTCATAATATTTTATGTGTAAATAGTTTAAAATTTTATTAAAAATAAGACCCCGACCCCCAAAAGACCCCCGTGTCGTTTTTGAGAATTTGTAGTTTTTGTTTAGATTGAGCTACCCGACCCCTTAATGTAAAATTGCTTTGAAAATGTCACGAATCTCTTTTTTTGTGTGTATTTGTAGTTTGCTTTCGTTTATGTGTTACTGTTATTGGCTAAGCTGCGTTACCACTTGCTTCTTAGTGTGCTACATACGTACTCCTCACAAAATCCACGTGTTCGTACGTGCTCATAAAACCCGCCAAACGCTGAATTTTGCTTATCAGTTTAGAATAAAACGGATTAGGTCTATTTTTTATTGTTGTTCTTGTTGTAAGTTAAACTGCATTAGCATTTGCTTATATTCTTTCACGTGTGTTTACGTATTAACAAGTTCCAAGGTAGAAAACCGCTTTTGTATAGGAACACTCATCAAATATTGAGATTTAGGCTTATCCATTTCGATTAGTCCTAATCTTTATTATTATTATTATTATTATTATTATTATTATTATTATTATTGTTATTAATATTAGTTAAGGTGTGCTTACCGTTTGCTTATTTCTTCCTCACAAGTCCCGTGTATGCGTACGTACTCATAAAACCCGAGTGTGCGTAGGAGCCACGTGTGTGCCTAAACATCGAGATTTAGGCTTATCAGTATTAGGGCTATTTTTTTAATTAGGCCTATTTTTGATTAGGCCTATTTTTGTCGTCTGTCCCTGTCGATTGTATTTTGTATACGCACTATAGCACTGGTTCCAAACCTTTTCTAAAAGTTAAATAACTTGCCACCCCTCCCCCCAATCCCATATTTGATAGAATAAAAATAGCCATTTTAACACATCAAAATGTTAAAAAATCTCGAAATTTTATATGAAAATAAATGCAAATAAAAGTAAACTCGGCGACTCGCAGATTTGGATCTAATGCACGATAATTATATACTTAAGAACCTATTCTATTTCTATTTAGGGTTAGGGTCTAGGAATCCCTTTGGCACATATTCCTCCTAGGAATATAGCACCTATCCGCATGTATCGGTACCCTATATGTATAGACCAGCTTTCTAAGGAAGTAAACCTACGCACTTCTGCGTACATATAGCCTATGCAGGGGATTGTAAAGAATTTGTATACCTCTACTTTTGGAAGGGGGGGGGGGAGCAGAATATTTTCTTGCACGAAAAGGGGGCACAATTGTATAAAGTTTAAGAAGCACAGCCATAAAGCGTAATGAGAAACATCCGTTGCCTTGAACTTGTAGTAGTAGTAGTGAGTCACAATAACGAGTCATGATAATAAAATTACAGGGTTACGAGGGGTGTTTATGGCTAGATCACGTGATTGTTTTTAATCGTTCGATTACGCGACGTAATTGATTCACCGTCAAGGTCTAACGTTCATTGTTTATTGATCTGTCTATTGATCGGATCTGCCTTGGTAAAAGGCGAGTTTTATTGTTGTCATTATGTGGGGTTTTTTTTTCTTTTTATTTTTTTTAGCCTTTGTCTCTGCTTAATGTATGCATGCATGCATGCACGCGGGTTTTGGTGTTTTTTTTGGTTGTTATTTTATATCCCTCGAGTAAAATAACGTAATAAACTGGAGTCGTTGAATTGATTAATGTTAGACTTTAAAGCCCGTGTTGGCTCCTTCTCTCTTTCCATCCGATTGATTGATGGGGAATCGACACTCCGACCGAATGGCGTCTTGGAACTTGAACACCCGTGTTTTGCTTTTCTTTTTTTTATGTTTATTTATTTTTTATGAAGCGATTTCGTTCTGGAGTACCTTCCATTTTCCTTTCCGCTCCGTGGGAGTTTTTTTTTCTTCTTTTCTTTTTCGTTTTTTTTTTTCTTTCCTGGATTTGACGACAGATCTCTTTTTACTTTGTTTCAACCCGTAGGGCCGATAAATCCTTAGCAATGTCGCGCCGGCTCGGCACACGAGTTAATCTTTATAAGAGTGAAAAGGGTGGTGCTTTGATGTTATAGCTTTAAAATAGGCCTTTTTATATAATGGGGGATGTCAACAAAGGACGCTTTACTTAACAAATGGCATCCGAAGTTGTTTTGCTGTTTATACTCGGAACGCGTGTATACGATGAATCTTATTGTAGATTTACACTGGTAAAAGTTTGATAGCTGAAGTTCCTAATAGTTAAGAGCCTAAGAAGTATTAAAGTTGCGTCTGAGATCAAAAGTCGTACCAAGCGGCGAGAACTTTCCGGCTCTAATTAAGGCTTTGCTTCTTCGATTTTCGCAAGTTTCAGTATAATTTTTTTGTGCTCTTCAGGATTATACCCATTCCACTTGTCGCGTTTATATCATAATCTAAGAGCAGTTTTTGCTGTTCTTGGTCTTTCTACACATTTCTTTTTCTGATGTCCCATAAGCACCTTATCTGCAATGTTTAGCAGTCTGTGTCTGGTTTTACCTGTTCAAACCGTTTAGAAATCCCAGTGAGCTTCTTTTGTTTTTCACGGTTAAGCCTTTGGTGTTCTAATGTTGGACCAGTCTCTCGAAAATACCAAGGAGCTGAGCTTTGTATGAAGGAAAGTGCAGTTTAAGGGCTATACAATGGGCAGATTATACACACTTATTGATCTAGTTTCAGGATCAGAGGTTGTAAACTGTATTAATTCAATTAAGAGCGGGAATTTTGATTATTAAGTTTAAATCTCCAGGTATACAGGGAATCTATTATTATTGCTATACTTAATATATTTTTGTGTTATTTTTGGAGAGGGTCAAAAATTTATTATTTCAGGGAAGATATAAAAATTAAAGGTGTTGGTGGAAGTCTCGGTTAATGTCTCTGTGTAGGAATGCCCTTAGTATTTGCCAAGTGTTTAGGATTATGGCTTTCTGTAGTTTTATATAGGTGTGGATTTCTATTCGGTGTTTTGTAGTGAATGGGGAATAACCCTAGTGGCAGAAAGAACGATGGAAAGAAAGTGTACTCGTCATGTGTAAGATCTGTATGCTTAGTGATTTTGTCTCTAGTTAGGTGTACTTAGTTGGGTGTACTGGGAATGGAAATATAATTCGGGTATGTCACTTTATTTGGTTATCTAAGAGTCTGATGTCTGGTCTATTATGAGGGATAGTTTTGTCGGTTATTACAGCTCGGTCGAAATAGAATTTATTATTTTTGTTACTGTTGATATTACTATTTCTTTCTTTCTAATCTGAAATTTATGGATTTCCTAAATGCATTAATTTGAAGACAAGGAAGTAAATTATCTGTGGTACTATCGTGAAGAAATCCGGAGATAGGATACGCAATTATGGTATCTGATCTTTTCATTTCTTGATTAATTGTACTATTTTGGATAAATGTGAATAGTTAAGACAGAAATTTTCAATGAAGTTTTGTGACAACTGCTTAGAAGCACTTCCTTTTGAATTTGATTAATTGTATGACATGCAGATTAAATATTTTGACGGATTCTTGTAAAGTTGTAAGAACAATAGGGACAATATACACACTATTCTGTGTCCAAAGTAGCTTGGTTCCTTTTGCGGGTTGCTGTTTTTTTTTTTGGTTATTTTTCTCTTGATGTGTTTTTTTTTGTAGATTTTTTGTTGTGGCACTGCTATATCATTGAAATAGGTTCGTTGATTCATTTTTATCAGTGCAAAGACCATTGTTGATTTGGAAAGACCAATTCCGAAAGACAAGTATCTAATAAAATATGGGCTTGGATCCAAAATCGCACTATTCCCAAGGGATTCAATGAAGGAATGGGGAAGTTATATGTCAGTGAAAATATTTATGTTTAAGTGTATGAATTTCCTTGCTATGTGGCATGGGTTAAAGGTTGCGGCTTTCTGTAGGATTTTGTATGCTATGGGTTTACACAATTCAATGTTGTCAGGCTTTGTGTAGTAAGCCATGTATTTTGGGACCTTTGTAGCTTGGAAAGCCACGTATTTGAGGACTGTGCTCTAGCTTCTTTAGATTCTGTATAGTTCCGCTACTTTTTTCGTAGTTAGTGTGGAATAAACTGGTAGCGTAAAAAAAACGATAGGAATAATGTGTATTCTGATGACCAGGCGTTTCTTTTGCAAATTATGTGTATTGATGATTGAATTTTATATATTTATTATTATTATTATAACTAATATACAGCATTCCAGCAAATGAGAAACCATAAAAATCGACATGAACAGATGAAAGAGTTTACTCTAAACTGTGTGCGGTCTTTATAATTACCCTAGATTTGTCATGATTTATTTGTAGTAGCGGTAATTAGTAATTTGCATCGTAACATTGGGAAAGCTTCTTAAAGCGTAATTTTCCATTCAATGATAGCATTAGAAGGAATTCTGGGACTACGAAACTCTGCTATCGGGGAGTTCAAATTCGTAGCGTCTTAACTAATCAGATGTTATGTGATAGCGCGAGCTATTTTTGGGCAACGAGGCAGGATGTCGGTTGACCGGATGGTTAAGTCATTCAGAATTCCTTTTGTAACGGTTGTTGAGAGAGTTGGTAGTTTGCTGGAAATGCAGTGATGGAATTGCCATCGGGGAAGGCGGGAAGTCCAGCGGATTAGCGTTGTAAGAAACGGTAAGACTTTTGTTTAGGCTGGACCATATTTTGATGCTGAATTAGAGATAGGGAACCATTTTTTATATGAAAAATATTTGACTGATTTCCTTACAGGTTAAAATCTTCTCACGTGTTTTACTACTGCGCTGTTAAGAGTAGTGCATAGCTTTTCAATCTTGTTTAAATTCATTTCTGTAATTTGTAATATGTAACATCTTTTTGATATGTTTTGCTTTATTTGTAACGAATAATTTCTGCTTCAATTTCTGTGCACACGTGTGAAAAGGAATATGATAAATATTACTAAGCGAGTCATTCTAATTGGAACCCCATGGAATAGAGAAGCCTTAAGGTGTCGGGTTTTGTTATTCGCATATGGATCCGGGATCATCGAAAGCCCTTTGCTGTTTAGTGAGTGAGTGAGTTTGAGTGATCGATTGAAGAGAAGATTGCCCGTGTAATTGGATTATCGATCAGGGAAATCAGACGTGTTTCTAAAACAGTTACAGCGTAAATCATGAAAAACCAATAAGTTTGAATCGGTCACAAAAGACGGCGGATGGGAGCCAGACAGCTGAGCTCCGCCGATAGCCGTTTTCATAATAATCACCAACATGCATATGGATAGCGGCAGCGCGCATACTAATGGGCTGGATGGCTGATAGCAGTGTTAATCATGTGTGTAGAATTAATAATAATAAGAATGATATCGGATTCGGTGATTGGGCCGTTGTTAAGTATTGTACACGTCTTAATGATTTTTTTTCTTCTGAGATGAGTTATTTCTGGTTATCTCTTCATGAGCAATAAACTTATGGTTCGATTTTGGGGTTTCTCTGTCGTTTTTCTCCCGCTCTCCTTTTATCTTTCTTATTCATCTTCACATTTTCCAGGTTTTTAATCATCTGCAAGTGGATTTTTTTTTCATTTTCTTTTCTTTTTCTTCTTCGTTCTTTCCTGGAAATGGAGGGCGACTTGTAAATGACGCGTGATCGATTTTTCTTCTCCAATTCATACGAATTTCTTTTAATTGGAGAAATGGCAAGTGGCGATGAAGGGTGCTCGTTGTGTGTGTGTGTGTGTGTGTGTGTGTGTGTGTGTGTGTGTGTGTGT
>JAHWFO010006931.1:2560207-2588580 GCA_023313115.1 Rhysida immarginata | reverse complement strand
GTGTGTGTGTGTGTGTGTGTGTGTGTGTGTGTGTGTGTGTGTGTGTGCTGGCTGGGTATGTGTGTGTGCTGGCTGGGTATGTGTGTGAGGGGTAGATGAGGAGAAAGAGAGATAAAGGAGGTGGGGTTTTGAGGTTTTGATCCTGTTTTGCGAAGGGGAGAGAACGATCCCATTGCGTTTGATCGAGACTTCTCTTTTCTGCGGAGGGAATAATTTTGTTACACGCGTGGAGGAACAAGTTCGCTCAAAAGTTGTCGGGAAACCATTAGTTGGAATAAAAATGGATTTATTCCAGGGTCTCGTCAGCCGGAGCGCCGCCTATTGACTTTTGAAGGTGGCGAGGAAGGAAAACACTCACTCCCGCTCGAATTCGACGGAACCGTCGAAGGGTGGCTTCTAGATACTTTTTAAACGCCTACACAGTATGAATATGGAAATATGATGTAATTCGCGGTCTTGTTTTGTATGAATATTTAACTCTGAAATGATAATAAAATTGTTTTATTTTAAGGAACCCGTCGCGCGTTATTTTTTTTTTTTTTTACTTTATGCGGTTTTTGTCTTTGAATGATTTACTCGAGAGAAATATTTACACGATCTTCCCACCTCCTTTCATATTTTGCGATAGATGTTATTTTTATACATGTTTTCGAGCTATGTAGAAAAATTTTATTTTTGGATCTTATGATTTTTGTAATCGCTTCCTCTCTCGATCTTGTTTATTTTAGATAAAATCGCTCTCGAATCGTATGGTTTTATGATTCAAAAATATTTGTCTTGCAAGCAAACAGTCTTAAAACTGCGCAATCGAGTTTTAACGATTGTAAATAACGTGTTCTATAAGAAATAAATTCGCATGAAAACATTTTTTGTTGCCTAGAGGCTTGGTTAATATTAAAGAAATGTTTGCATGATGATTTATTTTGTAGCAGTGTGCTATTCGAAAATAAATGTAAAAAAGTTGATAAGCAGCGTTATGTGGCATGAAAATGGGGAAACAAATATAGACTAACAAAATTGACATAGTGTTTTTTTTTTGTTTTTTTTTAAGGGATGTTTATTTTTCTGTTTAATTTTATCGTGATGGTGTGTTTGTAAGTTTTTTCCTCCAATATTTCTCAATGGTGGATCTAGAATACAGATCGATGGATATTATTACAGTACGAGTGCGTAAAATTTGTTATTATCAAGTTTATCACGTTATTTAAGTAAATAACTTCTAAGAATGGTGTTCCTGCTTAGAAAGCTGAGAAAAAGTTATAAGAAAGAGATAGGTACTTTATCATTAAAGTGCTCTCAAAAGTTAATTATAATCTCCTTTTATTTGGATGCGGCTTTAAAGTTTGCTGTTTCCAGGATATAACCAAATTATCCGTTCAGCTCTACAATGACGAAGTATAAGTCTATAGAGTGTTTGTAATTAAATTAACAATTCGGAGCCATCTGTAACGTGTTATAGCAACAGGATTGGCATCAATCGATACTGTAGCCTAGGAAGGCGATAATTGCATAAAAGGCAATATAAGAAACATGATCAGATTTTTAGATTCACAAATCTACACGGAATATTGAAGAGGGCGGGGCATAAAATATAATAGAAAATATTTTCAAAATAAATATTTATTTTTTAGACGCTAAAATAAAAAGTTTAATTTTTAATGGATTTGATGACAAAATCACATGAGTGCCAATACTCTGAAAAACAATCGCCATATGATAGAATGCCAGCTTCCAAAAATATTACGCACCGAATATTCAGGGAAAATATAAATTGAACGCATTTGTGCCGACTCGTTGCTCCATAAATATGTACAACTTATGGATCAACGAGTTGTACATATCATTATTAGGTGGAGACTTTTTATGTAAACGGGGGAAAATAATCGAGACAAAGGGCACAAAGTCAAGCTTCTAATGTAAATCATTGGCAACAGCACCATTCATTCGTGCTATAAAGGCAAGGGGAAAGTTCAGAAAAACATTCCAGTGGCCAATTCTGTTCGCCATGGCCATATTATATACATAATCGCCGTTAACCGGCGTATAACTTCACCTACAACCAACCGAGATTACCCCACATAGACATCTCTAACACCTATACATTACTAAATGTCAATATAATTTATCAGCGGGTTGAAATGAGCCACAGGTACCAATTCAACCTCTTAGAATTTAGAACCTGCCACAACCTTCGTAAAGGGCAACTAATCAGTTTACGTATTGATATCCATGATTCAAAATTTTGAAGAAACCACGCCACATTTCCTCCCTATCGGTGATATTTGAAACTTACAGAAATTTTTACGCGGAATCGTTTGTCTTAATGTCTTAATAGCCCCCCCCCCCCCTTTATCAAATTTGATTCTATTTACTTTGATAGATTGCACTATTTGAGTTTCATTTCAAATATCCTCTACCGTATTTCACAAGTCCTAATGAAGTCGACTTACCTATTTTTAAGGGTTTCTAATTTAGAAGCGATATAGATCTCTTAGTAAGACTCTTCATCCTATGTATTTCATCGCTGATTGTGTTTTTAATTTCCACAAATTTTAGGATGATTAAGAGATAAAACTTACAAAATTCCAAAGACAGCCTTTTCTTATCATGCAGTCGACAATTGGAATTGCCCTTCCTAAAGTAAGAGATGTGTTTATAGAATAGTAATTATATACTTGTGCTATAATCAGTATTTACATGTTAATAGATTATTAGGGATTGTATTATGGGGTCACAAAAGAGCGTGGCACTTAGTGTATAATAACTTGTTATTTAGTTTTATAGTGTATGTGTTGTATGTTTCAATGCTGTAAAGACTTGTGTGACGGAATTTCAATCTTAGCTACTGCCACAAGCCAAAGGGGACTAATTGAACTCGATATTCGAGGTTTCAAGCATGGCTTGGTGACTAATAGGCCATAGATAATCTTCCCACTTTGTAATATTAGCTTTAAAGTGGTTCGATTATTCTTTATCGATTATTTTGTACGAATTTAGTTTATATCTTTTTTTGTTGCTGCTGCTGTTTAAGGCTATACTGGTATGCGTGTTAAGTATTTTATAGGAGAGTGCACCGATTACGAGTGTTTTCTGCCTCTTCCGTATCTGTTTCTGTCTATAAATACGAGCTTAGTTGTTGTTAGCTTCGTCAGGTGCATATCTTGTTCTTGAGGTGAAGTTTTGATTGACGATAAAAATCTCTCTCGCCGGATAGGTTTCTATATATAGCGTGGAAAAAGAACTTTTTTTTCCTCTCTTTTTCCATTTCTCGCGGTTTTCCCATTTTGGCTGTTTTTCTTTGGAGCGTTAATCCCCTTACTTTCAACATGCAAAAGTCCCCACCTTTCCTCTCTGAACCCTCACTCGCTCTCTCTGTTCTGTTCGGCCTCACGCTGATGATTCATTAATCTCTTCCCTCTTAAGTCGGGAGGTTTATCCCTCTTTTTGCGGGGAGATGCTGCTGCACACTCTCAGATACAAGCGCACGGCCGAAGGAAGCCTCTTTTGCCCGAGTGTTATCTCCATCTCGCGTTTCTCCTTTTTCCCAAGCCCACCATCTGTTTTGGGGGGGTTTTGAGGGCGGGTAGGGGGTTAGTACCCCCCCCCCCCTTTACACACAAATACAGATATTCTTCTCCATACCCCCCTCTTATCCGCCCACTTGCTGTCCTGCTGTCGCAGACGTTAATCTTCATGAAGAGAATCTCCATGCGCACAAAAGCCCTCGCTTTCATTAGCAGCTGAGTGCAAATGAAATCAGCGTTTCAAATAGCAGGCAACCGGTCTTTACCAAAGTGGTAACAATGGCACCCCTCTACTTTTTTTTTATTTTTTACGTGGGCGGGGGGTTAGTTAAAACAGGATTTTGTCTTCTTTAAAGCGCATTAAGTTGAAATACGTTTAGGCATGATAGGGGTACGTGGGTTTGGTCTAAGTAGCTGGTGTTGAATTCTTTTCAACCGTTTATGACTGAAGTATTTCCTTCAGTTAAATCAATTAGGGAACCATGGGAAATAAGTCAAATCCGTTTGAAAAGGGTCGAGGAGTCCATGTGGCTACTGTTACCACCTACCCCATCTATGTTTCTTTCTCGTTCTCTCTCGCTGTCTCACCCTTTTCCCATTACATGCATGGATTGCTGACCACTTAAAATCATAAAAGTATGCCCCGCTTACTTTTTGGGCAAAGTGCATTTTTCGTGTAATGGCGTCACTATTACGCTGTTTGGTTGTCTCTCATCTTCTCCCGAAAGTGTGGGAATGGCTGCAGGTCACTTTTTTCTTTTCTGGTTTATTTTTTTTTTTCCTTCCATACGCTCTTGTTCTAGCCTGACCTCTTCTTCGTTTTCCCATTTCCAAAGGAATTTTGAGGGAAAAATACCTCTCTAGACATTATGGTGGGAAGTTTCCTTCCCCTTCTCTCTCTCTCTTCTCTATACACCGGTCGCCGTTGTTCGGTGGTTAGTTTCCTGGCTCTATGACTCGTTCGTTGTGTAATTATGCCTTAAGCCAAAAGTTTTGAAGGTTTCGGTACAAGAGAGAGAGGGGGAGTGCAGCGTCGGGGTGAGATTGGCTTTGAAGCTTTTATTGGGCGGCTAGACCACGAACGAAGAACGCCCCTCAATCTCGAGCCCCGTTCTGTGTTGAAAACGCCTCAAGTGTTCCTCACGCCGCACAGGAAATGCCATCCGAAAAAGACTTGTGTGTGTGTATGTGTGAGTTAGAGAGAGAGTAATAGAAGGTAAAAAGAGAAAAAAAAGTTTCTCAAAAAAAAAAGATTTTTTGCGAAACCTCCGTCTCCCTTGTGAGGTCTCGACCTAATTGTATTGGGTAAATGGTTCGATCGCAAAAGATTTCTAGTCCGTTTAAAAGAATTGTGTGGTGGAGGGAAAATATTTTTCTTTTGCCTGAAGCAAGCGAGGAAAATATGGGAGTGAGTTTGAGGGAAAAAAAATTGGAGAGGCAGACGAGGAAACCCTGCGACTCTTTACTAAGAGGTGAGGGCAACTTGAGCGTTGAAGTTCGATATGATTTTGAGTGACCTTTGCTCTCCAATCATTGGCTCGATTATGATTCGTTCAGCCTCATACTTTGAGACTTAGAGCTATTTTTATAGATTTTTTTTCTCTTTTTTTTCTTAAAAAAAAGTTTTATAATTTCAAAGCATAATGAAATCTTATTGCCAGTATTTGTTGATTAATTGGTTGATAAAGTATGTTTCGCTTTTTATTATCCTTTACGACAGGTTTGTAGAATACTAAAGCCATCTTTTATGCGCATCATTAATAAATTATGAATCAATACCCAATTATAGGAGAAAATATTTTAAAAAGTTATCTGATTCACAGGAGACACTAACACCATTCTCTTAGTTGTTCTCGAAAGAAGATTCTATTTCTGAAGTCTTTTTCAAATTTACCTTTAGCCAATTCTGCCATCTGGCGAATCTAAATAAATTTTGACAAAGATTTACTCATTTGTGGTCTATTTGTATAAAAAAATTAAAAGACTGTGTGCATGAGTGTAGATCTCCTTCAAAATTGCTGAATTGCTTCACCTCAAATTATATATGCAGATTCCAGGGTACATAAGCCATTGATTTCTTAGAATTCGAGTTCCTAGGTCTACCGGTTTACGAAATTAACTGTTCTTCCCCTTCCTAAACTCAGGCTGATATATGGTAGTATCATAAGGAACTTTCAGCTGAGTAAGTGAGTGGAGATACAAAAGGAGCCATTCTCGATATTGAAGGTTATTCCATATTGGGATAAATTTATGAGGGAAGTGGGTTTCTATCCTCCCAAAAGTTCTATAGGGATCCTGTTTCTTTAGACTTCGTGATCACCAATCGCGTACAAACTTAATCGGGTCTAACGATTCTTTATCGCACCTGCAAGTTCATTCAGCTTTGCCTGTGCCGAGCTATTGTAATCAAATTGAAAATTCTCAAAAATTCAGGACTTTCGATTGAGCCAATGACTACTGGTGATGATGTTCTTCTCGGCACTCAATATATTTTCTTAATGGACACTGACTTATTTTTTTTCTCTTGTGTTTCGTACGGTATTTAGTGTCGCTTTGTTCTGTAGTACTATAGTGGGTAATGGATTTGTATTTACTCATTTTAAAACATGTTCGTGTAACTGTATTATACGCTGCATTCAGTCGTTTATAAAGCAGATTCATAGTACTTGCTAAAAGAACACACTGTGGTGTAGTTCGGAAATCGTCATTGTTGCTATGTAATTGTAAATCATATTCAGAGGCAAACGGGCATTTGTTTTACACATTTTCGAATTTTTAATTTTTATTGATTGAGTTAGTCTTCTGGTTATTTTGATGTTAATCATTTGATTCTAAAGTCTTCCTTTCCGTATCCTTTTTTATATGGGAAGTTGAAAATATTGGAGATTTTTTTTTGCCCGCTTTGTAAAGACATATACGGAGTGAGTTTGGATTTTTGGATGAAATGATGAATACATTTTATTAAAAATTGAGGGTGTTTATATTTAATATAAATTGAATTCCAGAAATGTTCATCAATACACCAAACTGCAGCTGAAAGAAGCAATAAGTTTAGAATTTGCATTTGAATAAGTGAAAGACATGGATTTCTGTTTTCCTTTTTTTTGGCATCTTGTCGTTCAGCGATTCTTGCTACTGACAGAGCTTTGATCTCAAACTGCGTGGATTATTTAGCCACTCACGGAATGGCTTTCCATGTCGTTGTGCTAAATATTTCACGGACCCTTCTATCGATTTGTGCCCACGAGAGGGAGGCGAACCCATCGCTACTCCGCTTGAAAACCCATCATCAGAGGAGAAAAAAGTCGAGACAAAAGAAAGGAAGAAGTGAATGGTGGAAAATTCTCAGTGTTTTGTGTTTTTTTTTTTCTTTTTTTAGAAACTTTTCATTTAACGATTGGTTCATTTCTTATAAGCTTAGAAAGTATATTGTCAGTATCTGTAAAGAATTCAAATACGAGCATTTGAGTAAAATTCTATTGGCGTTGCTATTATCTCGTCAGTTTATGATGATAATATAGTTTTACGTAAACGGTTCGGCTTAATCTGATTCTCGCTGGATGTCGTTTTCGCCTGCTATTGTTGACCTTTCAGTCTGTTGTCTAAAATTAAACTATTTGATGGATTCTCCATTTAGATTAGCTCCATTTAAATCGGTTTAGCTCCGTGAAAGGGAGGGAAATGGAGAATCGCTCGAGTTGTACGCGAATTGTTAGCATTTCGAAAGATTACGTAATTGGATGAATTGATATTATCGGATGCAAATTTCGATGTGCTTTTGTAATATCTTTATCGTTTTATTTTCATGGGTTTATAATATTATGGATTCATGTCTGTTTGTATGTTACCTTCGCATCTAAATCGAATAATTTTGTTCATGCGAATATTTGGATGCTTTTTTATATCTTTTTGGCACACGATTTTTATTAATATGTATAATAATTCTCTCTTCTAATTTATGATAATGGCTATTATAATTTTTGATGGTTATCATTTGAGATTAGTTTCGTTATAATATAAAAAGTTGAATTTTCAATTGTATTCAAAATTGAGTTCAAAATTAAAAATACTGTTCAATTTAAGTTCTCACCAATTTTTGTCGTGGATTTTCAATATGAACAAGATTTAAATGCACACAAAATTTAATTATTAATCTCACCTTGTACTTTGCGTAGTTTGCGGAACAATCTTGGACTTTCCATGAACTTTTATGTTTTAGCTTTTTGAATCTTTTAAAACTGTTACATTACATAATATTATTAATTAAAAAAATGCTTTCAAGAGCACTCTGTACTTTTATAAGAAATTGTTCCAGTCATTATCAAGCCGTAGCCACAAGAAAATATATTGCCGTAATATCGGAATCATTCCTATGGTAACTCTACACTTTTGGTCATCGTACATTATATGATCAAAAGTTTCCGTACACGCGTATTGTATCACTGTAGCCATAATTTTGGCGAAAATGAATAAGACGTTGAATATCCCTTTGCTTTTATTACACAACATTTTGGTAGATAGTTCAGGAATGTTCTTTCATTTTTTCCGAAGAGCGTTAAAAAGTTAAGCCACAGATTGCTATAGGATTATTCCAATCTCAAGCTGTTGCCTATGTGTTTGACTGTGCTTGATTGTAGACGTCATATTTCCAGCTACTGGAAGAAGTGGTCCACTTCAAACCATGATAATGAGCCCAATAAGCTGTACCGCCTCCTTCAGTTTTTAACAATGGCCATCACGCAGTTAGGCAAGCGATATTGTTCTCATCAAAAAGTTCTGTATTTGAATTTAGAAATTCTGACTTGCCTATTACTGTAGCTTTTTAGAATACCAAATATCAGATGGTCCAAAGTTGCACTTTCGAATTAAAGTACGTACAGGGGGATCAGTTAGTCTCTCCCTAATGAAGAAATTTTATAAAAGAAAAGCTGTGTTAGATAGATTCATAAAGATTTTTGTATTATGTTCTTCATCTCAGAAAGCTTTTTCCATATCCTTAATAAAACTCAACATACGCCCCTTTCATTGCTCGGAGAATATTCAAACGATATTCAATTTCTCGTCATGTATTTCCTAGCATGTCGCCTGTTACCGTCATTCTCACCGGAACATGTACCTATCGAGGACCGGCGTGGAAAAAAATTTTCCTTTAAGTATGTACCCCACAGAAAAAAGTATAAGAATAATGTCCAGAGATGGTGGAGGCCAGTGTTTAGGACCATCCCTTCAGGAATGGAACGTTGAACTCAGGAATGCACCTACAGATAATGCTTAATGTGGCGGCGCACCATCCTGTTCCCCGTGGCTAGTATTCTTTTAATTGAAGTGCTGCAATGCTCTCCAGTATGTCCATTTCGATATTCGTACCATCTGTTAAAAAAACTTTGAGGAAAAAAGCATAATACGAAAGAACTGCATGTACCATCTAACAAAGTGTTTGTTTTAAAAAAAATTTTTATCAGGGAGAGACTTTTTGATCCTCTGTATTTGATTTCTTTCTTTCATGTTAGGTCGTTATATACAATTTAAGACTGAATAATGGTTTGGGGGAGAATCTGATTAAGGTGGAATCTGCTTGCGAAGTGATGAATCCAACATATTTTATTTCCTGTGCAGGAACTCTGTTTTTTTCCCTTTCCGTTTTTTAACAGCGCCCTGCCAAATCTGTTTTTTCTCAGTTTTCCTCCGTGTCGAAGGAAGTACAAAGGCACGGCGAGTAGTTGCTGAAGGAAGGGTGTGGGGTAATAGAATAAAGACGGGGGAGGGAGTAGTGATGAGGAGAGGGTAGTGAGGAAAATTTTTTAGCAAATTGATGACGGAAATAACACTTCCCCCGTTTCCATGTACTGTCACTCGTCGTCAGTTCCCCACCCTTTCACTCTCTCTCTCGTCATGTTTGTTGCTTTTTTATATTAGATGAGAGTTAAATTAAAAAATGAGGGAGAGAAGGAAGTAAGTGTGGGGTAAGGAAAATGGGGTAAGGGGGAGGGAGGATTTGGGAAAGGAGGGTGTTACGTGAAAGATTACGAGTGTTATGTCTCGCGTGCAATAACAAAATAACACCAACGGGGCATGCATTTTTTCCTCCAATTTTTTTTCGCACTGTCTACTCTACTACGCGCTATAGGTAAAAGGTTCGTGAAACAGTCACCCTTTCATAATGTGAAATGATTACCCCTCCTATATATATACACCCCCTCCTCTCATCCGTTCTTCCTCCTCCTCTTACTTGTCTTAAATTTTTAATATCTCTCTCATCTTCCTGTATGGTTTTACCCCCGTTTCCTCTCTTTCAGCTATGAATTTTTGATGTATCAAAACAGTCACATCCATCCCCCGTCAGTTTTTTCTTTTTGAAGCCAACACAAAAACACTCTCTATGTAAATGAAAGATAAAAGAGAGCGTAGGATCGGATTTCGTTCATCGACAGTTGTTCAGGCTTTGTGATGTTGATCTGATGATGGAGAGCGTCAAATTGATCGAAGCGTTTTTTTCTCCACTCCTCTTCTTGGTTTATGAGTTTTGAGCGTTTCCGGTTTCATCACGGCTGAAGTGGTGTTATCGCTCCTGATCGATTAATTATGACACATGTAGAAAAATGAAGAATCAATTTTATAACTTGTTTTAAGTTACGTAGTTGAATAGGAAAAAAAGTAAGAAAGAAACCACTGTTAACAAAAAAAATTATCCTGGGGACCAAAATTAAAATTTTCTTCTGGTACAAGAGAAATACAGATCCTAATAGAACTTTTCACACTTCAAATATATAAGTCGTTTTTCTCCATCATACTCTGTTTATTTTGTGTCACTTAGGTAAACTTTGAGAAAGTATAAAAATTTACTTACAAGGCAAAGGCTCTATTCAGCTTACCTAAAATGTGATAGTTGTTGTTTTCCTTCTGCGTTTGGCATCTGGAACACCCCTCTTTATTGTCCAACCATAATCGGAGAGCATGCTTGCACTCCACCCTCTCTGGTACCTTTTCCATGTCAGAGATTTGCTGGTGGAAGCGTTCCTCGTGCTGGTCACTGATGGCACCGAGATTATTAAAAGTGTTGTTTGTGCCCCAACTCAGTTAGAATTCCTCAAAGTTGTTACCATACAAAAACTATGTGGTTCATAGAAAAATTCTGATAGCATTTTCTTATTTAGTGTTACGCTATGGAAGAAGTAGAATAGGAAGCGAAGCTCGTAATAGATTCAATACTAAATATGCATTACCGACACTAGCGCCAAAATTTTGCACCGGTTGGTTTGAAGCTACACTGTTCTATAAACCCCACGAAATGGATAAAGGACGTCGCTGTCCTTTACGCTGACAAGATCACCCTAATATTGCGATAGTTTTTTTTTTTGATGAGTTGGCATTGTCATATTTTATTTTATTTACTTACATCATTTATGTTGTTGTTCACTGAATACTACAGTATTTGGAAATTACAATTTCTAGCGCGCTAATTTTGCACACATCCGTCGTGGCAAACCATTTGGTGTATGTGGTTGCTTACTGAAATTTTTTAAGTCCAAGGGCATTCGCAGAGTATCAGCGGTGATATGGGATATTAGATGGATAATGTCTAGTGGTTTCTAGGAGAATTCCCAAGTAGGAGAAAGACTCGCTTGTTTTAATGAAAGACTAATGTTAATTGGCGTTATTTCCTGTTTTAATAGTGAAAACGAAACCATAGTTTCAAACCGCTCGGTGTGCTAGAATATTCACAACAGTCTTCAGCTGTAGACGTTTTCACTCTAATTCGACACTGTTGTTCGTGTTACGCGCAAACGCGCTGACCGGACCGCATGAATTTCTGGAATGTGTTTTTACGCGCAATGGCTGCCCTTAAAATTCAGCTTACAGGTTGGAACGTAATTATTGCGGAGAACAGAATGAAAGAAACGTTCTGGTTTATTGGTTACTTTTGTCACGTGATGTTCAAAGCGAATAGGAAATGGCATTACATGATATAATACGAGTGAACACCAAACCTGTTTACATCCATAACTGATTCAACAGTGTCAAGGTAGAGTGAGAAAGTCTATAGAGTTGCGCTCCTCTTATTTGAATCGGCCAAAAGTAATGAATTTTGAAGATTTTGTATATTCAGCATTCCAAGATTATAAGGAGAGTGTCTTACTGTGATTTCTCATTTCCATTAACATTGTTCTTATCTTATCGCTACCTGATGTTTGTTACAGTAACCTTCCTGCCTTTTCTCTTAATTAACTTCGCTTTTCAGGGTGAACAACAGGAAAGCATCCAACTACTCGAAATTGAATGCCTTTAACAAATGACCATTGACAATGATTTTGTAAATAGGTCATAAGAAGATTATTTTAAGAACATAATAGCAATTCGTTTCCTTCGCTTTCTTTTAACCTCCCTCCTGATGAAAAGTAATGTGAGAAAATGTTTGCGCCGAAGTGAGAGTCGTAAAAATTTTTGCTGAACACAGCTTTTCATGAAGAAAAAGAAGAAGACGAGGAGGAGGAGGAGAGAAAAAATAACCATTTCGGTTCTAAATGAAGTTATTGCTACGTTGTGACTGAATTCTTCTTCTTCTTCTTCTTCTGGCATTACAGCTCGGGGTGAGCTTTGGCCTGCTTCACAATATCCCTCCACTTCTCTCGGTCCAATACCGCTTTCTTCCAGCCTTTAACATTCAGGATTCTCATATCTGCTTCCACTTCGTCCTTCCAACGGTTACGTGGTCTACCTTGTAATCGTCTCCTCGTCATGGTAGACCTAAAGATTCTTCTGGGTATTCGCTCGTCAGCCATTCTTTCTACGTGTCCAATCCACCTTAAACGCTGTGCTTTAGCAAAACGTACTATATCCTCATTATCAAGGATTTCATTGATTTCGTGGTTTGTTCTTATCCGCCAAAAACCTTGTTCACACACAGGGCCGTAAATTCTTCTAACAATTTTCCTTTCGAAGATTCTAAGTTTATTTGCATCACCAGTTAGTATATTCCAGGTTTCCGCACCATAGGTTACGACGGGTCTAATAAGTGTTTTATATATTTTGATCTTAGTATTTCTGGATAGGACACGTGATTTGATGAGCTTAAGGTTTGCGTAATAGGCTTTATTGCCAGCCATTATTCGACGTTGTATCTCGCTACTCACTCTATTACAGTTATTAACTTCAGCACCGAGATACACAAATTTATCTACATTCTCAAAGGTCATCCCTTCTATGGTAACGTCGACATTTCTTCTTCGCTCTTTTTTTGTCGACATTATCATATATTTAGTTTTAGTCTCATTTACTTCTAGACCCATACTTTTAGCAGTTGAATACATTTCTGCGAAAGTTGATTTAAGTTCTATAATATTTCTGGCTATAATAACGATGTCATCAGCATATGCACATATATGTTTAGATTTATAAATAATTGTGCCATTATCTACCAGTTTATGCAATACTGCTTGCAGTGCTAAATTAAAGAGTGTTGCTGATAGCGCATCACCCTGTCGTACACCTCTACTCAAAGAAAAGCTATCACCACACTGTCCATCTATCATCACTTTAGCTTGGGCATTGCTAAGAGTCATCTTTATAAGTCGTACTAGCTTCTTGGGGATTCCTTGTGATTCAATATAACTCAGCAAATTTTCTTTAATAATACTATCAAAAGCTTGCCGAAAATCTACAAAAAGCATATGTAAATCAGTATTATGCTCATAGCATTTTTCCATGCTTTGCCGCACCACGAAAATCTGGTCGACGGTGCCTCTAGCTTTCCTAAAACCACATTGGTATTCTCCTATAATTTGTTCAGTATACGTCGACAATTTCACTAATAAAATGTTTGAGAATACTTTATATGCTATATTAAGGAGTGTGATTCCACGATAATTATTACAATCTAATTTATCTCCCTTCTTATAGATTGAAGTTATAATGCCCGTTTTCCATGCATCTGGCATTTCTTCTTTTTCCCATATTTCGGTAATCAATTCAAATAAAATTTCTTCAGCTAGTGTTCCCGCTTCTTTTAACATTTCCGCTGTTATATTATCTTCCCCTGCGGCTTTATGATTTCTCATTCTTTTCACTGCGGCTTTCACCTCAGATAGTGAGGGGTTTAGATTAAATGATTCGGTAGTCTGCAATATGGGTGATCTATCTACATTTTCATTTTCATTTTCATTTCTATTTTCACTATCACTTTTATTTAATAATTCTTTATAATATTCTGTCCATCTTGCTAATATTTCTTCCTCTTCACCCAATAAGTTACCATTTTTATCTTTGCATCCACCAAGACGTGGTTTATAATCTTTCCTAAACCAATCTGTTCCCTTATAAAATTTCCTCGTTTCATTTTTCATATTCTGTACCTCTATCTCTTCTAATTTATTTTGAATCATTTTTCTCTTTTTCTGTCTACATATTCTATTAACTTGTCTTCTCTTCTCCTTATATTCTTCTTGCTTACTCCTTGTGATCCTTCCCTGATGAAGCTTTGCTCGCGCTTCATTTTTTCTCTTAATAGCGTCTTCACATTCTCTATCAAACCATTCATTTTTTACTTTTTTAGTTTCACCAATTATTTCTTTAGTACTTTCAACTATTGCTTTTCGCAATCTGTCCCATTTACTATTGAGATCTTTGTCTTGCTTTCCTTCATCTTCTCTAAGCTTTTTATTTACTTCAGCTTGGAAATTATCTTTTATGTCTTTGGTCTTCAATTTCTCTAAATCCCACCTCTTTCTCATTTTTGGTCTTCTTTTTTGTGTAACTGCGAGTCTTTCTCTCAACTTCACTTTAACTAAAAAGTGGTCTGAGTCACAATTTGGTCCTCTACACGCTCGTACATCTATTATAGAACTTGCATGTCTTGAGGAAGTCAAGACATGATCAATTTGATTAGCTTGGTCGGTTCCCGGTATCATCCAGGTTCCAAGGTGGATATTTTTATGGTTATAACATGTACTTTTGATAATCAACTGATTCGCTGCCGCGAATTGTACGAGCATTTTACCATTTTCATTTGTTTCATCATGCAGTGTATAACATCCTCCCATTTCTTTTGCAAAATCTTCTTTACCTATTTTTGCGTTTAAATCCCCCATAACTACAATAAGATCATACACCGGTATTCTATGTAACAGACGAGATAATCCATCATAAAACGTCTCCTTTTGTATTTCATCCGCATCTTCAGTTGGTGCGTATGTCGTTACCATAGAGATATTATTGCAGTTGTCGTTTCCGTAATATCTCTATGGTTGTGACTGAATTATACTAATAAAAAAAAGGAGAAAAATATGGAAAGAAAATGCCCGTAATTGGAGTGAAAAATAAAGAGATAAAAATAAGGAGGAAATTTTTTTTCATGGAAGAATGAGATTAGGAAAGCTTAAATGACGCCATTTGATCAGTGAAATTTATTGCACGTTAAACGTTGAAACATCGTAACGTTCTTTAATTCAAATCCTTTCGAGTGGGGATGGAACGAGAATGTTCGTGAAGTGGATAAAAATAAAAAGAATTTATTTTCTTTTTATTTATGTTGGACGACATAATGTTATCTCTTTTTTATTTTAAGGTGAAGTTTTGTGAGAAATTTTTTTTGTCGATTTGTCATCCTTTGCTTTTATTGTTTTTACGTTTTTAATGATCTTTTCAAAATACGAGAATGTTCGATGACAGCTCTTTTTGTCGAATTGTCATATTCTTTTCAGTAAGTTTCATTACCCAGAATCTGCTATTATGAAACGATGTAGTGAACAAAGTTGGAATAAAGGGGAATTATGTAGTCTGACCGATGCGTTTCGACAGTTTCATCATTTACAGGGTCACATCACAAATGAAGGTTTGAAAATCGAGCTTACATTTGTGGTGGGATCTTGTACATGACGAAACTGTCTAAACGCTTCGATCAGAAAAAATAATTTTGTATTGCTTTACCAAGACCCCTTTTATTCCCAGTTTTTTATTAGCAATACTTGACAATGTCCCTAATACTTATGTATGAGATTAAGAAATTGCCAAAAAAAACACTCCAAAAAATTATGCAGCTCTTTTAACACATTGTTATTAAGAATAGCCACCAGTGTTCCCACAGAATTGGATATTGTGCACCTATTCAAAGTCACCATTAGCAGATTTCAGAAACTTCTTCACAGCGTCGACAAATGTGCTACGATCGGCGGCATGTTCCTATCTATTTGGTGTAACCTTCTTCGTAACGCACACAAAGATCTCAATTATATCAAGTTGCTTCTGGCGATAGTTATGCAAAACAGTCATTTTGAACTCGTGCTTTAGAATTCAGTATGGTGTTGATCCATCTCTGACGTGGCATGGATTCACGAAGTTGCCTGATGATAATTCAGGGATATGTTGCCAAAGACCTCCAGTTATTAGGCCAATTCGTCGACATTCTGGGTCGCACGTTATGCTCAATAACAGAGCCACCTGACGATCTGGCTAGTCAAGGCAGCGTGTCGCAAACTCGGAGACAATTCATGGAGAAGCATAACCTCTGTGGTGTTATCTTGTTTAAAAGTAAATCTTAGATGCTACGAAAGTAATGGCACTACATCCTATTTTCATCAGAGCCTGGCTATCAAATGAAATGACTCCAGGCCTTAATTTCGTATCGCATAAGCGCTGCTCTCGTACTTATACTCTGACGGCAAAAACTTAAAAGACTATCTAACGGTACAAGAGAATAAATACTCATTAGCCCCGTTGGCAATTTTGTCCCGGGACCAGCTGATTATTTTTACTGTTGGACGACGTAATGTTATCTCTCTCTCTCTCTCTCTCTCTCTCTCTCTCTTTTTTAAGGTGAAGATTTGTGAGAATTTCTTTTTTGGTCGACTTGTCACATCCATTACTACTATTACCTTTAATTTGTTTTTTTTCTTTTCTCGTTGTTTGAACTCAAAAAAAAATATTGACGATTGTTTTTATCACCAGAGCCGTCACTGGGAAAATTTTTTGGAAAATACAAAGATAATTGTTGTTGTCGGCCGAATGGCGTGTGACAGGAAGAGCGCGTTTCTACACCGTTTCAGACACGCCCCTGAAATCTTGATTATTGCTTATCTGGTCGAAAGATATTGGCGCATGAAGTTTAGTTACGATCGGTCCATATTTTGGGGGATGCAATTTATTTTTCCATTTTTTCTGTAGTTTAATAAGGAAGAATATTTCTACACACTGTTTAAGTTATTTAAAAGCAAAAGCTGTGGATTAAAATTAAAAGTTTGGAAGTAGCAAGCTTTTTATCTTTAAACCCTTAGTTCTATATCGATGTAGACGCAAAAATCTAAATTTGTTTATTCTATTGATGATCTGTAACCGCAGTTAATTTTAATATTGACTGAGTTACTAGCAACATCCACTTTTATTTCCTTTTTCCGTTCTTTGTTAGCGGTAGTGTAGCTGTAAATGTCTTTTACTTAATCACTGTAAGCCACTAATATTTTGAGAGGTAAGAGCTAGAAAGGGGCTTCACGAGAGCAGTTTAAGAAAGAGAAATGACGTCGTCTTAACGTAGGAGTTGGAGGGCGAAATTGCCAGAAATTTGTTAAGACGTAATGGCCCGTCGTCGTCTCTTATTGATTTTTCGTTGGAAGACAAAAACAACGAGAAGCGAAACCACAGTTTGTCCTTTAGAGGTCAAGCGGATCAGAAATAATGAATGAGAACGGGCAAGTCGCACAGATACCGTGATTTCAAGCCATATTGCTTCACCTTCAAAAAACAAGAAACGTTTAAGATCTTTTCTTTTTGTTTCCTAAGTTTGAAAGAAAAAAATTTTTTTTTGTTTCTCTTTGAGAAGGAGAAGGGGGCTCACGTCATTTGTCACTCTATTTTTGGAACTGCTTTTTCGTTGCCTTTTAACCGCTGACGGTCTTTTGAAGGGAGAAGAGAAAAGTCATGTGTGACAAATGACAACAGATGAGCAAAACCGTTCGACGGGTCGGAGGAAGGAGCAACAACATTTCTCCCGACGAAGAATCTCAACTATGTTTACTCGAACGAGCGTGCCGACATTGATATAACTCTTCTTTTTTTTTCCCTTCATTTTTTTCAGGGGGGAAATAGGATAGTTTTAGAGGAAACGTAGATTGAAGGATTTTACTTGGTAATATTGTACTACGATTTATTATTTTCGATATGCTGCCTCTATCAATTGAACTAGACGCTACAAATATGTGAAATGCTAGTTGCCAGGAATGCTAATTTCAAGTGAATGTAAAATGAAACTCTGTGATTGGAGTATCACTTAAAACTTGTATATGATAATGAATAAGATTAGCATTGCCCCAGCTGCCGCCTCATAATGGTAAAAAAATAAATAAATTAAAAACACAGTTATCTATAAATGCAACATTTCTTACAACAAATATGGATACTATGTGCTTTCCTATAACATTTGCCTTTTTATTTGCAATCGCTATTATCTTAATATTCATTTCTTATGGAAACACGTCGATTTAAAGAAGTCCTCTTATAATTAGACTATTAGTTAAGTTGGTGTTTTGACAATCATTCTTAGTTTGGATATGTCCGTCTTTCTGTTCTTTTTTTACCTTTCGGCGTCGAGGATGTTAATGACCATTGAATCTATTTGAAAGTCAACCTAGCAGGAGATTGAGGGCTAACTTTATCTCCAAGCTTGTTAGTAAAGAGACAAAGACGAACATCCATACCTTCAGCGGGATTGGAACCAACGACTCGCTGGTCTCGCTCTTACTTTTTCAAATTATCACTAATTAAGAATGCAATTACAGTTTGAAAGTTGAAGTTGATTTGTCTTTATATTATCTATTAGAATAAAAGAGATTGAGGCCTTTACAGTGCGCATTATTCATGCTAGAGGACCGATTAGTTTCGCCTTTATTTCCCGCCTTCAACTGATTAGATAAGAGATGATGTGAAGAGCTTTTTAGATAGTGAAGAATGATTGAACAAAATTTTATGAATTAGATAGTCTTTGCATGATGGATTTGATATGGATTTATATATTTCAAAGTATGAATAACTGGCCTCGGAATAGCAAAATGGTAGCGTTTTAGTTATTCACCTACGCGTTTCGAATTTACACTTCTTCTTCGGAGTAGTGCAGGGAACGACTGTAGTGGTGAAATTTTGCTGTAATCAAAGTATGAATAACTGGCCTCGGAATAGCAAATTGGTAGCGTTTTATTAATTCACCACGCTATTCCGAGGCCAGTTATTCATACTTTGATTACAGCAAAATTGACCCAACATGTAGTTATTATACAGGGTGTTCAAAAAGAAAAGCCTGGTTACATGGCAGATATCTCAAAGCTGCCAGGTAGGCCAGATCTGTTGAGTGTGGTTTATAGGTAATAGGGGGGGGGGTTCATTGCCGCACTCAAATTTGACTCCCAAATTTAAGGTCATCCATTTGATAACTCGAAAAGTACTAAATATAGAGAAAAATTTCCAATTGCTACTCTGTAGAGTAACACCATATTAGTCTAAAAACGATTTTTAATTACACCCTTCCCCTTGAAAGATTTTGAGAAAATGGGCGAGAAAGAGCCCCTCAAGGTCAGCTTGGGCTGGCCAGGTTGGCTGAGGTTTCTAACGCAATTGCATTGCAGTGAAGCACACCGTTGGGAAGGGGAAGGGGAAGCACACTCTTGAGTGACTATTTCTCGCCCATTTTCTCAAAGTCTTTCAAGGGGAAGGGTATGATTAAAATTTTTTAGATTAATGTGGTGTTGCTTTACAGAGTAGCGATTGGAAATTTTTCTCTATATTTAGTAGTTTTCGAGTTAGCAAATGGATGACCTTAAATTTGGGGGTCAAGATCAAATTTGAATCTGGCAATGGATTCTTCACCCCCCTATTAGCTATTAACCACACTCATCAGATCCCACCTATCTGGCAGCTTTGAGATATCTCCCGTGTTACCATGTTTTTGGACACCCTGTATTTTCGATGGTTTCTACTGCAGGGGTATTTTGCGGAACAATTTCTAATTCATACAAAGCATTTCCAAAACCATAATCGTACAAGATGATTTTAATATAGAAATAAGTGAAACCGATTTTTTATACCACTCACAAATTAGAAATTTAAATTCATGACAATGGATCCCCTTATCTGTAAAACAGGATTCAGTTGTATTCTTAAACGCTGTGGATTCAGGATATCCGCACATAACTAATGCATACTTGAAAATATCATTGAAACGTGGCAGACGAAATCTGATTATTTACAGAGATTGCACTTTATGAAATTGTTGCATCGGTAAAGGTTAACTTTTAAGTAATCCATTTAAAGACAATTCGAAATTCATATATATTTAAAATTTGAGCTAATGATGTGGTTTGTTTGAGATTTGTCAAAGTTAAAATTCTTCATCCTCAGGAGCAACTTCGTTAATTGTATTACTGCCGTTGCAAGCTGTTCAAGAATCAACTAATTAAAAAAAAGGAAAACAAACTTCAATTTTTTTAATAAAAAATACAAAACCTTGACCGATATTATTTTTCATCTTTTCTTGATGATATCTGTGATAACAATTTAAACAAAATCGAAGGTATGATGATTTGGGTAGGGTCTCTTGTAAGTCGAATGTAATTAAAATTCACCAAAAAAATTCAATTTCAAGAATTCGGCCCTATAAAAAGTTAAAGAAGTGACTGTAAGAAGTTAAAGAAGTGGTTTTATCTATCTAGCCTTCGGCCCTATTCTGACATGGGTAGGAATTGGGTATAGAAAATACTTTCGTGTTCTGTAAATTTGGATACAAGAAGTAAATTTTGTAAGCTTATTAAAGCGACTAATTTAGAATATGGTTGTTCAACATAAATTATTAATTTTCAGTAGTTGTTCTATAGATATGTCAAGCATTTCTAAAAAATATTACACCTTGACGATGACCTTGAGTAGGCTCTATGGTAACAGCTTTGCTTTGGGTAGATTCCCTTGTTTGTTAATAAACATAGAATTGTATTCGATTTATTAATTTTTTGTGAAATACTGGATGCGAAATACACCCGGCATTAAAATAGGATTTTCCAGCGTATATCCTGTAAATCCTTCCGATAAACCCTCTTCTGTAAATGGGAAATTATTATCCCTCTACTCTGTAAAAGGTATACCTTTCTATGTAAAATTGTATAGAAGATGTATAGTCAACATATTTCATAGATCTTAGGGCATAAAATACATTACTATTGATTAGTTTTTTCTATGTCCATGTATTATCCAGGTAAATGGGGTTTTCTGTGCCTCATATATTTTCATGTTACTAAGGTGGACGGTTCTATCATTACAAAAGTTTTACTGAGTTCATCGTCGCCATTTTCAATTCTATGACATTTGGCGGTCTGAACATAAAATTTGATGTTATGGCGCGAATTTGTTTCTCAGAGTTTGCTATTGCTATTTTGAGAGTATTAAATGTTTCTATTGGATAATATAATGTTTAGAATAATTACATAATCTAACCTACAATATACTGTACAGGTTTATTTTTTATATATAAAATGGAAGTGATAATCTTATGAAAGTTTTAGTTTGTTTTATTTCTCTTTTTATTTTCAACATAAAGAACTCGAAGGAAGAGTGAGGGGGGTTTGATTCAAGAAAAGGGGCTCTGACGCATGGGAAATGTTTGTGTAGGGGTTGCTTACCTTTGCCGGTTTGTTTTTTTCTCTTTTGTCTACCCTCTGGGCTAAAGCAATTATGCGCCAGCCATCTTGATCTATTCATTTCAGCTTGCAGATGAGTTCAGGTGAGATGGCAATTGCCCTCAACATTTTTTTCTCTCTCGCTTTCTGTCTATCTCATTTTTTTTGTGGGTCGTGAATCGTGATGCATCACTGGTTTAGGGTCTCATAGCGAGGGTTCGTGAATTACAGGTGGAGGAAGAAACCGGATACAAAAGGGGTACTGCTAATTGGTACCCTTCAGTTATAAAAAAAAGATGCCAACAGTAATAAAGAGATTAACTCCTCTGTATAGGAAAGTGCTCCCGTTTCCACATGTGCATCTGTGTGCGGGAGCATGCTTCGTTGTTCTTGGAGGGTATTTTTTACTCATTTCTATTTCTTCCTTTATAAGAATCCGACATCAGAGATGCCTCCCTGTTTCTGGAGGTGTCATAAAAGTGTTAAATGTAAAGGGAGGTAGGGAGCTTTATTCTTGATTTTCGGTGTTTTCTCAATTGTTGTCAACTTACCTTGAGTCTAGAGGGAATCCTTGCACGACGTTGGGAAGCATGTTTTTATTAGAAACGGTGAACTGGGTTAGATGGGGTGGGGAGGGAGTGCTCTTTTTTGGTTGTAGTCTTTTTATGCATCGAGATTTACTACCTGGTTGTTTGTGGTTAGTCTGAGCGAAGAACAATTTTCTGGTTGCATCCATTTGTGGTTTGCGCAAAAATTTGGTCAGGAGATGGCTAAGCGAGTTGTTAAAGGAAAAAAAGAACAAAGGATATTCTGAACAAGGAAGATCTTGTATTCAGAGTTTCTGGGGTTTTTTTTTTCTGGGGGGGGGGGGAGAATAGGGATTTTTGTGTCTTTCGTGGGAAGAAACGCAATTCTCACCGAAGTTTCTGAGGCTTTACCTATGGTGTTTGTTTTATGAGAGTACCCGCATTTGTTCCGTTCAACTGGGACACGGAAGTCTCATTTTTATAATGGAAAGCCGTTCAGTTTCTTTTGTGGAAGGTGTCTCCGTGTTTTCTTACTCCTTAAAAATGATGTTGATTTATTATTAAAATGTTCCGGTGTTATATAGTCGTTCTTTTTCACGTTCATTTAATAACACGACGAAATCTTTTATTATAATTGAGCTGTATATTTGCCTAAGTGAGTAACTCCACTAAAGAAAAAATTAGGAAAAAAAATGATAAAACTATTAACTTTATTTTTATGAAAATGTATATTCAAACTAATACTGGAGAATGTATTATTATGCAGTACATATACTATGAAATAGAAGTGCACATAAAAATACGTTTGGAAAATCGATATAACTGAATACTATAAATTAGAAAGGGTCTAAGTGCGACAATAAGCAAATTTTAGTTATATGGTCTAAAGGGATCTAAGTACCAAGCAACTGTCGTACCAAATTTTAGTACACATATCGGTTTATGTTCATGTTGTCAAGTATTTGTATAGTGAGTGTTAATGTTTTCTAGCTTATTATTAGCACTTTCGATATTGCAACTTGATTAAGGGCAATAATCCGTTTGGCAAATGAAAATATCGAAATGAACAAACAAAGAAAAAGATGCCATCGAATTGGATCATCAAAAAACTTTCATTATAAAAATTATTATTATTAGCAATTGCTAAAATCTTTGGTCGTTTAAAGAGATTATATGATAGAAAAACTGCATATCATCGTATTTATCATGCTGTAATATTACCAACAATCTTGTATAATGTACCAATTTGGTTCTCTAGCTTCTCAGAGTGTTATCACTTGAAAATTACAGCTAAGTACGACTCTTTTAACAAGAACAACAGGAAACCACTATTCCACATCAGATGTTTATTACAACGTATTCGCAACGTAGCTTGGCTGCCGAAATGCGCATACGTTGTAATAAACATCTGATGTGGAATAGTGGTTTCCTGTTGTTCTTGTTAATCTGTGTCCACAGTTTCTGGCTTCATCTCCTTCTATACGACTCTTTTATTAAATTTTGATTTTCAAATAAGACTGTTCAGAATGATTTTGTATTGGTTGATAATTCTTTTTACTTTTTTATACATAGTATTGTAATCACGAAAAATTTCGACCTCCAGATTTTCACTGATCTTCACGTTTTAGGGTCCCTAGATTACGAAAAAGTGATTTCTGGAAAATGCCTGTGTATCTGTCTTTGTGTCTGTATCTCAGTCTGTGTGTGTTTGTCCACGATAGCGTCCAACGGCTAAAGCTATCGAGATCAAACTTTAAACTTTAATGTGATCTTACTCGGGAGGTCTGATAGTTTTCCAGTGGAATTGGTGAACCAGAAATATCAGTTTACTCCAGCGCGTAAAATACAAATTTTGAAATATCTCGTTAACCATTGCGTTTATGAAAATTTTGATGGGACTGAAAAGTGTTCCAATTTCAATTTTAAACAACTTTTGCTAAGAAAATTTTTCAAAATTCCAACCGGAAGTACCAGTTGTACTCTAGTCAAAATCCAGTTTTTGGCTAATTCAGGCGAAATAAGACGGTATAGGAAAATTTGTGAAATATACAAAAGTATTTAGAAGTTAATTTTAACAACTTTTGTTTACGAAATTTTTCAAAATTCCAACCGGAAGTACCAGTTTTACTCTTATCAAAATCTAGTGGTTTGCTAAAATAGGCGAAAGAAAATGGTATAGGAAAATTTGGAATCTATACCAAAGTGTTTGAAAGCTAATTTGAAGTAACTTTTCTTCACAAAATTTCTATCGGAAGTAGCCATTTTAGACAGTTGATTAATTTTTTTCTGTATTTTGACCAGGACATTTACTCTAAGAAAGTCGGGTGGTGACCACACCTCATTTTTTTAATTTTAAGCTACCTTTTCTCAAAACTTAAAAATTTAACAAAATAATCGGTCCTTTTTTATTAAATAGGAATTAGAAGTACTTTCGTCCTGGTAGTCGTTTACCTATTACGGTTTCGCCACACATACTTATTATTATACTGAAAGCTGTTTATAATATAATGACTAGCAGACCCCGAGTGAAAATATTTTCGCACCAAAAAAGTCGTATTATTAAGGACTGGATATTATGCAGAACAATTTTCATATATTTGGAGAGACCGTCCAGCAACTTGTGCCCTATCTATGTGTGCCCGTTCGGTTTGTAGAGTTATGGAAACAATTAAACATACCACAATTTAAAATGCGGCCAGCGCCATCTCTCGATATTAAAAATGAAAGATACACTGTATTCCCGCGCGAAAGTCTTGCAGTCATTGTTGACGCTTCTTCACTGAACAATCGCAAAAATCCTCATTAAACAAAGTAAACAATGGCGTCATAATTATTTGAAGGTGGCAAAAAAACCCAGATAAATTGAATTTTTAAAACAAAATACAATGGAAAGGAAGAAAGGATTCTATTATTTCTTTCTTAGCTTCAGCGGTTTCGGCTCGGCGATGATGAATCAGTCAGCCAGGACATGTTTTTTTTATATAGGTTATAGATTATAATAAAGTTGTAGTTGAATAATGGAGTTATACTCCAATATTTGGTAGTGAAAATAAAATGAAAAACGAAGAGAAGAGTTCCGCGACCTAGATTCGAACCAGGAACCACGAGTATCTAGCTCGTTGCTTCTATCGTCATCTTTATTAAGATACCTATTTAATAATTACAACAATCAGTACCTTTACTCTGATAAATTTATTGATATTTACAGGGCAAGTCAAAAGTCTGTTATCCCCCATACAAAACAACGAATCTGTTGTAGGAAACATATTGGTCATTAGGTAGGGGCTAAACAATGATGGTGTCAAATTTGACCTTTGACTTCCAATTTGGCACCTTGCAATTTGTAATTTTGTGACCGTTACAGGTAGAGAAAAATTTCCAATTGTACAGTTGTAGATCTCAAAATGCTGATTTTAACAACAACAACAACAAAAGAAAAAAAAAGAGATTAAAAACAAGGTAAAAATAAATCCACTACAACAAAATGAAATTTTAGTGCTCAAGCTACATTTTGCAACCACTGTACGTCAACGACTGGATGACATGTTCTACATCGATGGATTAACAGAGGAGGTTCAGTTCATTGGCTACCACGTTCGCCTGATTTGACACCACTTGATTTTTTTCCTTTGGGGGTACATGAAAGGCAAGTTTTATGCCACTGTACCAGCATCAGCAAATGATTTGAAACAACGAATTCGGCAGGCTCGTACAGATATAACACCCATCATGATGTTAAATATGATGGGTTCTGTGAAATACCCTGCCCAGTTATGCATTGCTGCAGAAGGACCCCGCATTGAGCACTTCATTCATAGCTTAATATGAGCACTGAAATTTCATTTTGTTATAGTGGGTTTATTTTTACGCTTATTTTTAATCTCTTTTTCTTTTTTTAAAATCAGCGTTTTTCGAGCTGTACAATCGTACAATTGGAAATTTTTTTCTACCTATAACGGTTACAAATTGCAGGGTGCAAATTTCGAGGTCAAAGGTCAAATTTGACTAAATTTGTTTATTCCCTACCTGATTTCCTACATGTTGCCTACAACAGATTTGTTGTCTTGTATGGGGGGGTAACAGATTTTTGACTCACCCTGTATATATAACACTTAATATAATATTTTATTAAGTAGCGGAAGAATGGAGCTGCCTATTGGTTTCACAATGTTCGTCTGTCCGTCCGTCCCCTTCATAATTTCTGCATTTTTTGAGGTAGATGCTTGAAATTCGGAATGTAGCTTACTATGGGCATGAGTACCTGCATTATTTAGTTTGGTTTTGATTACCCCACTGGATCGGAAATACGGGGGTGGGAGTTAGAGGCCAAGTGATCTGTGGTATTTAGGTATGTAAAGGAGTGAAATTCGATATGCATACTCCTCTAGATAAAAATCTACATTTCTATGAAGAAGTGAAACTGTCGGAGTTCTGGGGATGGCAGTCACTTGGTCTTTAGAACTATGGCAATATATGGCGTGTGATAGATCATTCGATCAAAAATGATGAGAAAGAAAAGAAGATATGGCTCTTTTATATTTTTAAAATACTAAGTTATAGAAAATAAATTTTTTGATAAAAGAATTCGGGATTAAAAGTACAGACGAAGAGGTAAAAATTGATGAACACAGAACTTCCGCTACTTTCCTATACCTTCCTCGGGAGGCTTAATTTCTTGTTAGATTCTTAATATTTCTGATTACAATGCTATGTCACTGCACTGACGGTTGCCTTTATTTAATTTGTAATCATGGTTCTCTTTCCTTTGATTTATGTTTCTCTATTTCTCCATTTTTCATCTGTAACTGTAATTCCCCCCACCCCACCCTCTGGCAGTCTTTCTCTTATGCTTACTAGTGCTATTTTAAAATAAATTAATTAATAAATAAGTTATCAAATGTTGATGAAGCCTATTTCTAGAGTTCGATCGATTTGGTTTATTGAATCTTAGGTTTCAGATTTCTTATTCTATTATCTAGATTTATCTCTTATATTGTTTGTATGCCATCTCTGATTGGCTCCTTCTGATTCTGATGAGCACAACCAGTGAAAATGATTCTAGCCATTTACCCCGATCCTCTTAGTCTCCTTTTTTTGTATTATTAAATAAATTTTATGGTTAGTCTCAATCTTACCATTGAGAATGAAGGCATAGCCTTTGAAATACTTATCTCATATGTCGGATGTTCTTTGTGGTTGAAGGGTTTTCTTTCCTATACAGACAATTCCTTAATTAGCAAGGGAATTTCTTTTTTACATATAAAAATGCTTAGCGCCGATTAAATGCTTTGGTACCAAGCTCTCTACGTCAGTACAATTTTTACGTTTTCTTGTTGGGTTCACGGCTTCGTTTTCATTTCTCGGTTCTCCAGAAACGATCGATCATTTTGCTTCATTGCGAGGCACCAGGATATCGAAAGAATGAGATTAATTAGCAGTTTCGAAGCTTTGTTAACAGGCAGTTTGAACACGAAAGTTGTAAATGGTCGCTTTTTTTTTTTTTTTTATTATTATTAAGATTTCGATTATAGGAAATTTGTTGCTTTATATACGATTTACTAACCCTAATTTCATTAATTTTTTTAGGATTGTTGGGTTTTATATTTATTTATTGCCAATGAAGCAGATTGTTCATCTGAGTTACGAGAATTACCAGATGTGTAATTTTCGTAGGTAAATATGTTACGAGTAAATTGTGTTTCTATAATGTCATTAGCCCATCTGTTGCACTCTGCAAACTATATTAATTCACCATTAACTTCCGGGGGAATATTTTCATGCACGCCTTTTCGACATTCAAATAACCGGTTATCGATTGTTGCGATTTCTAGCAATGAGCGACGGATACAGGATTCGGAAGTCACAAGCTTAAGGGAATGGCGGGTGCGTCTCTTTGTTTCTGCGGCTGTTAGAACGCTACCCACTGGTGATAAAATGAGAGATATAACTATGTAAATGGTTAATATTAAAAGGAGACTGGGGGAATCGTTCAACCTGACGTAATCTCAACAACCCATGTTGCCTATTGTATAGTGGGACAGATTGTGACTTTTTTGTACCTCCTATCGAATTGGAAGCGTGGGGTGTGAATATGAGGGAAAAAAAGCTGGGCGGAGGAAGAAAGGGTGTTTTTGGTGCGCAAGCGTGGATAACGCGTTGATCAACGGAGCTAATCAGCATGAATGTGGGCCAACTGTCAGTCGCAATCACGTGCGCCGGGCCAAGTTTCCCAAATGCTATGTAAAATGAATGCGGCGGTGGCGGCGCTTTTAATTAGAATTGATTTTCATATCGGGGAAGAAGGGAGGAAGGCGCCTCCCTATTGTACTCACACATACAGTACGCACACACACACACACACACACACACACACACACACACACACACACACACACACACACACACACACACACACGGAGCGATGTGGAAGTGACTGAATGAAAGAGTGAGTGAGAATAATTTGTCTCCGTCGTTATTCGTTGTCATTGTCTCCGAAGCAAGATCGTCAACCGATGGTGGGGGATGCAGTTTTTCCGTAGAGATCGCTTTCCATACTCGTTGTGCTGCTGACTGGAGGTTCTTTCTTTCCTCCATCGGTCCTACACAGCCCTCTCACACCCCTACAATCTCCCACTTTTTTGGCACTTTTCTGAAATAAAAAGAAAAATTATAATTTTTTC
>JAHWFO010006931.1:2497026-2560107 GCA_023313115.1 Rhysida immarginata | reverse complement strand
ACCCGGTTTTCCCATTTTTTTTTTATTTTTTTTTTTTGTTAATGATTGTTTTTTTTAATTTTCTAGGGAATGAACATTGTGTTTTTGTTTATTAAAGCTCCCATCCATCAACTTTTTTTTAACACGAATTTAATTTTTTTATGTTGCATTATATTTTCTAATTTGCATAATTTTCCCCTCTGTTTAATTTACCCATTTAAAAAAAATGGATTGCTTTTTTTATAATTTTAATAATATGTGTTGTTTGTTTTTACAATATGGATCTTTTAAAGTGATCATTCAGTAGATACTTTCTGATTGAGATAGTCGTTTATTTCTTTTATTGAATCTAAAATAACGCTTTCTGAGTAAATGCAAAAAACTCCCATTGAACACAGCTGAGTTGTTGTTTACAAGTAAAAAACGTGAAAATATAGGAGGAATAATTATTCATTGGCAATTTAAGGTTAAAATTTTTTAGTTTGCCTCAGAGGTAAAGTAAGCATTTTTCGTAAAAGCACTGACCAATAATTTTATAAAATTTATTAGAAACGGTACATACATTCAGTCAAATAAATACCGGGAATTTTTCAATTAAAAAGCATGCGTATAAGATATGAGTTTTTTTTTTGTTGTTATTGTAAAATGGGACCAATATACATTGTACCTAGTTGTCACGTAGAGTTTTGGCGAACTGTTAACCAGTTTGTATACAGCTGCTGATTTAATTAGTCGACCAAAAATATGCTCTGCGGTCTTTGAAATGTTTAAAATAGTCAAACAATGAGTTTGTCTCAAAGTTTGTGTTGCCAACGAAATTTCTTGTGCTGAAGCATTGGAAAAGGCCAGAAGAACAATTCTGGGATTTTATACCCAGGACCCTTGTACGCGAGTTTTTGACCAAAGGTCCTGTCATCGACCAAATAGTATATTCGCCAGATATCGCACCGTATGAACTTTTCTAGCTGTCGAAACTTAAGTTGCCACTTCGTTGAGTCCATAATACAAAATTTGCAGAAGGTGCTGAAAGTGTCTACAGTAAAACCCCGTTACGTGGCACCTCACTTTAACGTACATTTCAAAATAACGTTCCAATTTAAAATCTCCGGCAGAAATCCCAGTCTTTTTATGTTAAAAAGTTTCAGTTTAACGTACCTCAAAAATTAACGTACATTTCAGATTTTAGGAATTGAAAATTTTGAAGTAGGCTTTTTAGATTCCGTGAGAGATTCGGATCTACTTAGTGACAAATCTCGGAAGAAGGTTCGGATGCCAACTTAAAATAACGGATAATTGGCGAGAGAGAACGCTAATCAACTGTACTATTCTGTATTTGTATTGAATAAAATAATATTGATCATTTGTGATTAAATTAAAATAAATGTGCGTATATCATTCTAAACTTGTTATACTTTATGTATTCTTATGTTTTTCTGTGTACATATTATACATGTATATTACACAAGCAGTAGTGTTTAGTAGCGCTCTTGGGGGGGGGCCCCAGTTTTAGATTCATCACCTCAGATTAACGTACAAAATTCCAGTTTCCTTGGAGACGTTGTAACGAAATTTTACTGGATACAGCTTCGACATACCATCTAATGGGGTCTATTTTGAAGGCGACAAAATAAATTTGGATGATTGAAACATTGTTTTATATTTAATGAACAATTCTCGGTATTTATTTGATTAAAGGTACACTCTCTACAATGAGATTACATTGAATTTGCCCGAATCAGCTTCTACCGTGTTCTTAACCTTTGCATCGTATGAACCTTTATCTCAAGTTTAATATTAATGCCGGTATATTTATTGTCAAGCTATATTAATTTCTTAATTAAGAGCACATTTCTAAATTACATGTATAGCAATTGCATTGAGTATGTAATAACAATATATAACACTTTAATATAATTCTTATGTCAACTATAATAAAAGCCTCAACTTCCAAAAATTTGAAATTTAAAATTAAGGAGGAAAAAAATATCAGTATAACGATAAAAATATCTCACCCTAAGACATCAGTATTAAATCCATCTATCAAAACATTTATTTAAAATGCATATTAAGCATTAATTTTAAAATTTATATTTCTATTAAAAATATCTGATACAAATAATTATATCAAAACAAGTTACTTTTTAATATACGTATATGCAATTAAAATTTTTATCATATACACACTCACACGAGCCTAATAAGCTTAACAATTCACAAGTTCAGAAAAACTTGCATTGTTTTCCCAGGTGCAGACCATTCTAAGACGAAAACTCATGGACGAATAGATAACCTACGCCCTGCGACAAAGGTTATTCATTCGTCCACGATTTCTCATCTTTGTTTTTCCAGTTGTAGACCATTCTGTCACCGTTTGGAATTTCTGCGTAAAATTTTCTCAACTTGTGAATTGTTTTAATTTTAAAATTTGCGCTTATTCTTATCATTTACATGTTATTACCTAAAATATAAGGAATAATCCACTTGAGCAGTGTTTTCATCTATTTCGCATGACAACGAGATATCATTTCTGATGTGTTTAGGTTTTAATACAAGTAAAGATAACATCCCCATGCGCCTGTTAACGGATTTCCAAAGTTACAAATGCTTAGCCAATATCTAAAATTGTGTATATGATGTAATTGAGGGAAATGTCTTTTATAGAGCCTGTTGGCCTATTTAAGCTTAGGAAGCTTCAAAGGTTGACGATCTCTCTCGTTGAGTAACAGTATGACGGTTGTTTATGATTGGAAATTTTCTTGCGTCTTGGTAACTTCTGCTCCCAGTTCATGTGGGTCGGCTGTATTCGCAAAATATGCGTTCTGAAATCTACACACGCCCCATGGCGCACAAGGAAAACTCGCATCTGCATCCGTTGTCACCGCGAGCATCATCAGTGGGTGTCATGGCGAATTAAAGATGGAGGGAGCGAAGAGGAAGAAGAACTAGAAGAAGGAGAAAGAATGGAGAAAAGAGGGTTGGCTCTTCTTTTATGTTTGCGTGGCTCTTGCGCTTAATGTGCTCCAGTGCACCTGGAACAACTGATGTTTCGAGAAGGACGGAGAGAGAAAGAGAGATAGAAGGAAAAGGCAGACTGTTGGTGCATATATTTTTAGTGCTACACTATTCTCCCCTTCTCCTTTCACTCTGCTATCGGCACCATCTCTTTGCTAACCCAAAGTATTTGTGTGTGTGTGTGTGTGTGTGTGTGTGCGTGCGTGTGTGTGTGTGTGTGTGTGTGCGCATATGTGTGTGGTATTGTACGGAGGGATTGTGTGGCGGTTCCCATTGCCCAAGAAACGCCTTCTGGTTTAGACCCGACTGGAGTGGAGTGGCCGCCCAGCGGGACTGGAGCAGGAAGGCGACCGACGTGTAACGAAGTCAGCCGTCGAGGCCGTAAAGTGAATGGTAATTACATGCGGGCAAGCGCCGAGCCATTTTCCTTTTGGGCTATAACTTAGGATTAGAGTCGAGAGGAGGAAAGTTGTCAAAAAAAGAGAGAAGACGAGTGCTGCACCTTTTGGGTTCCTCAGAAGAAAAAAAGGAGACGGGAACCACACCGAACGTAAAATACAGATTATCCTAATAGTTTCTTTTATCCATTTGAGTCCGGGGCGGATCCAAGAACCTCCCAGAAATGGTGGAGGGGGTCGGTTTCCATTGTTCTCGAGTCTGAAAGATAAAGTGTATATGGGGGTTTTTTATGTAAGAAAAGGAGGGATTGCTTATTTCTCATAACCCTTTTGAATTGAATTGAGTGGATTGAGTGAGGATTTGCTCACCCTTCTCACTTTCGATAATTTTTGTTTTGAATTATGCATGAGAACCAGCGAAGACTTCTTCATAGAATTCCATTGGGGAGTTTTAAAAGAGCATGACCAGCGAAATGACGCCGTCTAATTACTCACTGAAGAAGACACCAAATTCGTTGGGGTATTTAATCAAGGGATTTGAGCCTATTTAGGAGCCCTCCCAAATGGAATTTTAGTTTTTTTGTTTTGATATGAAACATGTCTCGGATCGAGGTTATTCTGGTGGACTTTTTGGTCGTCGTTTCTTCAAGATTATTATAATTCCCGATAGTTAAGGATTTAGTTTAGTTTTTATTATCAAGACTTCAGTGGTATTTAATGTGAAGGACAATTCATACATATTAGTACCCCTATTCTTACATATCTGTTCACATTTTAAATGATACTGTGTCATATCGTAGGCTTAGAGTGTAAAGGCGATAACTCCGCAATCTTATTTGTTACCTTACTTCAACAAATGAATGAACACTCGATAAAATTATTTGAACAAGCATTTAACGTCAAGCACTTGGTCTCAGCGCGACAGTCCATACAAAATGGCTATATGATTATAGTTAGCGCGTTTACGACGTCATGGCCTTAGAATGGACCTTTAAGCGAATAAGCCGCTTATAAGTGATGTTTTATACACGTTATCTATGTTACTTCTTAGGAGTGTGGAATTAAATAATTATTTTCTGGTAAATTAATTAATATGGTTTGTCAATTTTATGTGCCTTTGTACAAAAAGAATTCATGCTTTATAGTACAATATAATTTTAGATGAAAATAACTAACCGGTTTCAGCATTTATTCCCGCCTTTTTCAGGATTTACAGGAAGAGAAATGATCTCTGGGAGTTAAAATATTATTAAATACATATTATTTTTAATAGTCGGGATTTCTGTATTTCATTTAAGCTGTATTTAGAAGTAGTACACAAAATTTGTAAATTTTTTTTGTTTTATTATTTGCGAAAAGTCTAGAGACATTCATGAAAAAATGAAGAAATCGATAGCCCTGACACGTGTGAATTGATCAAATTTACTGTATTCAGCTGTCTATTTTAGTCGAACTTATTGTAAAAGGCAATCCGAATGTATTCGATTTTCCTCGTCTGGGATTGTACTTGTTCCACAATTTGTGAAACTCATGTTGACGAATTAAGGTCCATGGGGTCAGGCCTTTTGTTTAGCGTCAATTTCTTTTTTGTGTAGCTGTATGACTTATCATTCTGAGCTCTCTGAATCTGCTCCCCTCCGTCCCCCAAATTAGCTACGAAAGCAAATCCCTATTGAAAACAGTAAGCCTAACATAAACTAGCAACTGGTTTGTGGTAGCAAATAACATATTAAAAACTATGGGCATTTACCTAACCCAAAATTATACCTATAGTCGTGTTCAGGGCCCGATTTAAAAGATGGCAAACGGGCCAATGGCCTAGGGGGTCCCCACATTATATCATCCTGTGCACGAGTAGTGTGCTCGACGCACAAAAGACGACTTTTTTGCCTTCTGTCCCAGGGCCATCACTGTGTTTAATACAGCCCGGTATTGTTGACGCCTGAATGATTTTCGTATAGTCCATCCAGCCAAAGAAAAGATATGTCAAGGACATGAAATTTAATTTTCCCTAAAAACGATTTAGGGTTGATTTAAATTGTTTAGATTGGCTAATTTTTAATTTCCCGACCTTGGCAGACTTTTTTCTTTCGCTGTACGTAGAGAAGTATCTTGGACGTAAAATTTTTTACCCCATTTCTTGCAAAAACTCCCGAGTATCACTTGGCCACGTAAGTGGTTTAGAGACTTGATTTGATGTGTAGTCCATGAAGTAATTTTTGTTTGGCTAATAACCGAAATGTAGTGCACCGAATATTAATCTGTGTTCAGAAACATTTCTGCATTTTGCATGTTCTGATGCAACACCGCGATCCAATTGGATGACGACTACTAATTTGTTTAACTATTATCGCGAAATTTGTATTTCGTGATTAACTTAATCCTGTTCTTGAATTTTAAATTACTGAATAGAGTTTCCAGTTCAGAGTCATAATGTGAAGGATAGTTTACAAGGAGCATATCAGGAGGTCTATCTCAATCCTTATTCCAGTGACTGCGAGATTTTGCGAGAACTCCTAGCCATCTGGTGGTCAGCTGGATCAAACGGTAAATGTTGCTTCATTGCCAGTGATGATGAATTGCACCATTTAGGTGAAGTAATGTTACCTCTATTTCAAAATATGAAATTTGCAGACTAAAAGCAATGTCCTCCATGTGTTTAAGGTTGGATTATGATCATTATATATTTGCCACTTTTATTTGAAGATTTTAAAAAAGTTATAAAGTCATCAGCCTACGTACAAAACGGTTGAACCAAGACTGCATAGAGAATATTTTTGCTCTAATTAGACGCAAAGGAGGCAACAGGGATAACCTAAATTCTTTAGAATTCTATCAGGCTATAAAACAAATAATTGTGTGCAAACTTTTATTCAAATCAGACAGATCTAACTGCATGGCAGATAATTTTTCTTTCCTGATTAACTTAAAGATGTTCTTTCCTGATTAACTTGAAAGACAAAATTAAGGATATTTGTAGACATATTCAAAGGTATGCTGAAATACAGGAAAATTATAATGCCAGTGCTGACATAGAATTTGCTGAGAAAAAATGCGATCACTTACACTGCAAGACATTTGACAGGAAAAATCATATTTTCATGCAAAAAAAATTGCATTACAAAACATGTGGATCTTTTTTTTACGAAAAGGTAGCAAATATTTCTTTAAGGAATAAAATATGTCAAAACTGTGAAAAAAGAATTATTGTTAAATTTTAAATCTTAGAATTCACCATAGTGTTCTCTTTTAAATTTCTCAATTTAAATCAGACCAGACTCATCATTAAGCAGAATAAGAGAAATGCTAAGCAAAAAGTTTTATTTCAGTGTATTGTAATATTAAAAAGTATATTCTTTTTAATTTTAATAAAAATATTTAAAAAGTTTGCAATAAATACAGGTTTCAAATTATTTTTTGCATGTTTGCTCCACTCTCAGCCCGATCTTTCATCTTATTTGCATTAAAGCTTAATGTACGAGCATATAAAGCATTTTCTTCCGGGCAAGAGCATTACTGCTCGCCACCTGGTGGCCGGCTGGATCAGGCAATCTCGCCCGTTCGCGCAAAAACTCGCGGTCACTGGAAAAAGGCACGAGATAGACCTCCTGATATGCTCCTTGTAGTTTATTTCATGCAAGCATGACTGAATTTAAGACCGGGGAAAGCTGTCTTGTTTGAAATAAAATTATAAAATCCAATTTGAATTTATTTACCTTTCCGATTGCACCGATTGTTGAGAAAAAAATTGATTGTGTACCAGTTCACGATAAGTTACAAGGAGATTGAACAGGCAGGGCTTAGTTTTTAGCTGTTTATTTCGTATGGTAAATAGCTTTAGTTGTTGGGTCTAACCTCTTCGGAAATGAAATTTCTTCTCCATCAGCACACGGGCCTGCATTTTTAATCTTGAGCCATCCATACGCTAATAGATGAAATTTTAAATTTCCTTTCTTTTTCTTCTTCTGGGAGCTTGTTCTTTTGTATTTTTCAACCGTTTATTTGCCAACATCCTGTGGAATGCTCCAGATTCCTCGTGGAGAGTCCGTGAAAGGCGGCGCCATTGGGCGCCACCGTCGTTTTGAAAACCCCCGCCGGGCCGAGCGCTCTGTATTCACGGATGGCTGTCGCAGCTCTGCGGAGGTCCTTTGTTATCCCAGCCTCCACCTCCCAGCTTTTCCACGAGGGATGAGGGTGGTGGGCGGTGGGGGAAATAGATGGGAATGGGATTCGAAATGAGTGTATATGAGGAAGAAAGCTTTGGAAAAGAGGGTGCTTGCAATGCCCTGGGCGTGCTCGGGGTCCGAAATGAGAGAGAGGCTGGCTAGATAGAGAAGGCAGAAATGGGGTGGGGGATAAAGCCAAAGCTCCGCGAGACAAAAAAAAGTATATGGAAGTATAAAAAGAAACCCTATAGGTTGATGCCGAAACCCTCTCCCTCTCCCGTCTTTCCAATAACAAACGTTTTTGACTGAAAGAACCTGACTCTTGTTACTGGTCAGCCAGCATCAAACTGGCGCGAAGAGCACATAATAAACCTCTGATCTCCCCACATGACAGATGTAAGTGGATTAGCGGGCCGCTGGACGGACGATGCCAGCGTTGCCACTGCAAAAGAGTGTGAGAGAAAATCTATTGATGTCATGTCAAAGGATTCTGACCAAATGCTCCTGGATTGGGGAAAGAGGAAGGTATCCGAATCGGCGAGTGTTGCATGTGGGGGCTTTTCATTTGGTCAAGTGTCAGGGATTGGGAGTTTGCATTTCTAAATTACGATTCGTTTGTAACCTGCAAAAGCCAGGAGATAGGGAGAGAGAGAGAGAGATTGGTATCGAGTTCTCCGTAAACCACCTAATCCTCAGCTAGACGAGCGAGATTTGACCCCCTCTTGGTAATGATAGAAAAAGCCACGTGGTAAATATCGGAGGAGGAGCATTAAGAAGGAGAGATGTGGGTGGTGGTGAAAGAACAAAATAAGAGAGAGAGAGAGAGAGAGAGAGAGAGAGAGAGAGAGAGAGAGAGCGCGCGCGAGATATACGAAACTTGGTGGCGTACTTGCACGTTTTGCTCGCCGTCACGACAATCATCCACTTCCTGTTCTCAGGGCTTCCAGTTCAATGTGGTTTCCATTAGGAAGCAATTATTGCAGCAACGAAATCGTGTTGTGGCAGAGTGGTTGCCATTGAACGGGCGCTGAAATGAGTTCGTTCTCTCTCGTCTATCGTCTCCGTAGTCGATTCGAGAGGAGGCCCCCTTTTCGCTCGCTAACCGACACATGGTCGGGTCGAATCTACTGAACGAGGGGAATGTTGTTGCCGGCGAGGTTTGCATTGGCGTGTCGTACTGCCGGCCAGGTGATTTATTGTCAGCGAGGTCAGCGAGGTTGCGACTGATGACCCTTCCCTCCCATCCCCCATCTCCACCTACTCACGCTCGCTCTCTCTCCTCGAAGTCCCTTTCCCGATTGGTCAGCGCCGTTTGTTTGAGAGGGACGTCGCGTTTGTGTCACTCTTTATTTTCTGTTCCTTTAGATAACAAATAATTATTTTGCCTCTAAAGGTTTTTCGGAATACTTGTTGGAGTAGCGTTCATAGTAGATCTCTTAATGTAAAATTTTCCTCATTTTGGGAGGAAACGCCCGTAAGTGAACGTTGTTTTGTATACAGTTACTTTAAGGTAAAATCAGTCCACATAAAAATTTTTATATTTCTTTCGTGATATTAGAAATATTTTCCAGTTTATTTGATGCCAATGTTTCCGTTTTATTCTCTCATGTTTTTTAATTTTTGTTTTAAGTTTTATACTTTTTTAAAAAAACTTTTAAATAATCTACAGTGTGTCTAAGAAGTACCCTTCCATGGACTAGTTCCCTTCCCCAAGGGTAATCTAGTTAGGTGTTTCACACTTTCTTATAGTTAAGTCTGTATTATTCGTACGTTAAATACGCAATATATGCAAAGTTCATTTCATCCATAACTTTTTCCTATTGAAGATAGAGACCTAATTCCAATTGCCAAATTGTAGAGCATCATCTAACTAGCCTAAACAAGATGACAAAGACAATAATAATAAAATCGATTTACCGTTTAAAAGACCCTCAACCAAAAAAGACCTGAAGAAGGGCTAAGGCTTAGCCTGAAAGTACTAAGGCAAGAGTGTTAATTTAATTGAATTTTCAACTGAATTCGGTCTGCACTTTTTAAGGTAATGATATATGAATGCGTTGATTACGAATACCGCATCCTAATTTCTGTCGGATCTATAGTTCCCGAGATATCGGTCAAAAATCGAATTTTCGAAATAAGCTATATCTCGAAATTATGAGTCACAGCTAAATGGAACCACAAAGAGTTCAATTGTACACATAATTTCAGTAAATTTTTTTATTGACCAGTTGTCAATATTCCGATGGATACTATTTAAAATCATAATTATGGATATCGATATTCAATTTTTATTTATATGATAGCCGATACTGATGCGCCTTACGGATGTGCTTATAGTAAACTCAATAAGCATAAATTTGAAAAAAAAAATTCAAAATTGGACTAATCGTTAGGGTGATATATAGCATATTAACCGGGATATGAACTGCGATATTCACTCATTTAATGTAGCCTTGAAATTTATCAATATAAACCCTAGTGCAATGAGGTACAATTTATCAACGCAACAAATGAGAGCCATATTGCATCAATATGATATAGGACATATCTCATGGTTAAATATGAAGGTTTTCGCTGCTTAAACTGACATACCCTAGATTTTTTTAATTTATATTATTCCTAAATGAAAATTCTGTTGTTTTTTTATTATTTTAGTTTCATGCTTTACTCTACGCGCCCACTTATATACCCTCACTATCTTATACACTATTCACCCACTCACAAACTTGTGCTTATTCATATCACACATCCACTTATACATTTCACTCGATCATGCTTGTACACAATCTAATTCACTCACCGCCCATTCATATTTTTACTCGTAAACTTTTTAAGTTCGTTTTGGTAATCATAGCTTGCTCATTCTCATGGATTGTTTATAACAGAAAATCTTCTCTTTTGGGGACTTTTTTTTGTTTGCTGTTTTTATTTTACACATATATGATTTTTCAAAAATATGATTAATAGTGGTATTAATAATATCATTTGTCCAAACTTTTAAATGGAAATAAAATAATTATTTTTATAAAAATCAATTATGTGGAATAGTGGTTCTTTCCTTTCTTGTTTTAAATGGAAATTAGAAACTTCCATCATTTCATCAGCTGAAGTCAACACAGAAGATTATTGTGTGTTACTTAGTTACTTACTTACTTTTCAAACCCGCTTATCCGTTAGGGTCGCGGGGGCAGCAGCCCTATGGAGGATCTCCAGCGATCGCGATCTTCCACCATCAGTCGCATGTCCTCCCTTGTAATATCCAAGCGACTCGAACCCAGATTCTCCATGTAGTCTAGCCACCTGGTTCTAGGCCGACCCCTTGGTCTCTTACCTACCGGATGGGAAAATAACAACTGTGTTAACAATGAAAAATTTGACTTCTTAATTTAATATCTGGTTATAGTTTTTAAATTAAGTTTAAATAGATCAACCATATATTTGATAAAAAATTATGTTTTTAAAAAGATATATTTTTGATAAATTTTATATCTTTACGATTATATATTTTTGCTATAAAACTATATTTTTAATAATAAGCATGTTTTCAATAACATATATTTTAATAATGATATCGCAGGGAAGTCGCCCATATTATTGCTTACCTTCTTATTAGTTTTGTTATTACTTCTTTATTTTTAATAAATACCTTGTTATTTAGCTTGTAATTGTCGTCTTTATTTTAATTTTTACTTAGATACAAGAAAGTTGCTTCCAAATAACAGGAGCAGGGTAGTTTCCATTCAATTGAAGACGTTCGTTTCCATTCTTTCAATTTGAACTACTAAATAACTGCTTTTCCCGATGAGTTTATACTAATTAGATTTTTTTATGTCTTTTGCGCCTCATTTTTATAATTCGGTGTCTGTCTTCAATGGGATAACATGCATTAGGATGAGCTGATGTTGCATAAAAGGAATAATAATAATAATAATAATAATAATAATAATAATAATAATAATAATTACAAAAAAAATTTGAAAAACTATTACCCTTTGAATAAAGTGAATGGAAGGGTACTTCCTGGATATCCCCTGTACATAGTTTTTATTCTTTTCTTTATGTAAAAATGAGATATACAACAAACATGCATAACAAAACTGTTAGAGATATACTTCGGATGGTAAGGGTGATTTGCAGCATATCGATGGGAATGGATACAGTAATGTTGCGGATGTTGTCCTATAAGGCTGTGTACGCCAATAACGAGTGTACTGACTATTGATGTACTAGCACTAAATTTAAATATCTACCTTTATTTATGATTGATATTAGCTGAAATGTGGGTTGCGTGACTTTAGGAACCTCTGTATTTGTCGTCGAGTAGAGCTGTCTGTACTTGTCAGAAAACGGTTGTCATTATCAGCATTTGCAGTAATACACGATGTTATGCAAACATTAAACTATTTACAGTGAGAATTTCATATTTTGTGTTTTTTGTTTTGGGAAATATCAACCGAAATATGGGTTCCGCGACTTTTAGAAACGCTCTGTATAATGATAATAATAAATCTGTCTATCTGTTAATAATAGTTGAATAAACTTTGGCAGCATTTTGTTCAATATTCATTGTCGATTCTGCCCAACAAATTTTGACTTCAACATTATTATTTCTTATGTGAAATGGTAATTTTGAAGTATAAGTAATTAGAAGTAATTTAACTACTAAACTACTTATATTATGAATGAAAAAAGAGTTTCAGATTAAGCTTAAAGTTTTGAAGTTTGAACTGCACTCAAAGGTTGAAATATTTTATATTATATAATAATAATTTAATACATGTATCCCTTGTATAATACGATACTTGGACAGACACGGTTTTGTTCTAACACCTGTTATTTTATCACGTTGAGTTCTTTGAGGACATAGCAGCTGGTTCTGGATCGCCGACAACTAGCGAAGCGGAGTAGTTCTTCTCTTCTTCTTCTTCCAACTTTTCTGTTTGTCGTCAAAGTTTCATAATGATGTAATAGAAAGAAAAATTCTAAGTCTTTATAGAGTCAGTTAGCCTATATAACCGTGTTAGCACGAAAAATAATGAAGCGTTCATCTTTTCATTTTGGAAGCTTTGTCGTTGTCGGTCAGTGTAATTTGGCTGAGAAATACAGTATGCGGCAAAATAAACAGTACTGAAATTATGAAACGTTTATTATTTATGCGCATTTCAGTACTGTTTATTTTGCCGCATACCGTATTAATATTGCAGAAACTTCAGATGCTGAAGTCGATGATACAATATCTGATTGTGCAAATGATTCCTTGTTCATTTCAGTGAATTTCTGAAGTAAGGTTAGAAAAACGATTTTATCAGCTTGAAGAATAAGTTGGAATTTGATAAAGAAAACTCGGCCTCTCTATAAAGCAGGGTCTGCCAACTGATTTTGGAGGCGCATATTCACAACTTCGCCAAGTTTTTGAACCGGTTTTTGTTATTCGTAAATCTGAGAGGACGAAATTTATGATAATACAAAATTTATGTTAATACAAGAATTAGAAATGACAGGAAAATATTCTGGATTCTTCATTCTTGGGTTTGGGTGGAGCTTTTTATTTCTTTTGGATTGATTTAAAAAAAAAAGTGAAATGATTACTACTTGAAGATCACAGAAGATTGTTTTGTTCGTCTGGCTGATAATTTTAACAGGCAATAAAAGTGTATTAATTTATAAATATTCAGGAATTTTTTTTTTTGGTGTTATTCACGAAGTATGTATTTTGGGCCTTATTGTTATGATGCATTTTTCTATCAAAAATAGCTCGCGATATCTTTTGTGTACCATTCCTGCTTATGCATGTGTTTGAGGGAAATAAATTGCGTATAATGCGCGGAGATTGTTTGTGTATGTGCGTGTGTGTCTCTGTGTCAGGGGAAAGTAGCCCCCTTTTTATTTATTCCTCTTTGGCCTCCTGTCCCCGTTTTTGCTGCTATCGCACTCAACAAGGCTCTCTCTCTGTACGCAATTGGTGATCGCTTAGGCCTACCTACTGCTATTCAGCAAAATCCCCTTTGCGTCAAAAATAAAGGGAGACATTGTATCAAAAGATAACCCAGCGAGCCATGTTTGTTCTCCAGCAGAACCGGAGGTGGAGCTTTTCCTGTATTTGTCCAGCCGAAGAGTGAGGGGTCTCTTGGGGAATTGGTTGAGTCGTAGCCACGGTAATGGATCTGGGATCAAGACAAGGGGCCACCGATAGACTAACGACCACCACCGATGAGATGAGATGAGATGGGATGAGGAAAAGGGAGAAAGTAACGGGAAAAGGGGGTTTCGTTATTGTTTAGAGTTTGTGTGTGTGTGTGTTTGTATGTCGTGTGCGCGTGTGCGTGTGTATTCGTCTTTTCTCGTAATCCACTTTCCCTCCTCCTCTGCCGCTTTTATCACACATCCCCCTAACCTTTTCCGTTCTTTTTCGTTTATTTTTATCTGGGGACTGGGTGTCCGCCGATAAATATGTCTCTCTGGCCGCCCCGTGTGATTAAAGGAGGAGTCACCCGAAAAACTATCCTCCGCTGCATTTCATGCGGCACCTCGCTGATCTCGGAGACAAGAAATACCAATCAGTAGGCTCGTGAAATTAAATCACGTTTTGCGGTTATATCTACGCCCGTTCACGCACCTTAACCTTTGCGGGCAATAATAATAAAATAAGGGGCAGAAAAGAAACGGGCGTCTGACCCTTGACCCCCTCGCCGTCGCTGTTTATTAGAGGGGAAAGAGAAGGGCGTTTTGAGTGTGACTCAACAGGGAATAGCAAAGAAAGAGAGGAAAAAATGCGAGTCGGCTCAAATGTGTCTCCTTTTACGTCTCCTAGGAGTCGAAGAAAAATGAATTTGTGGATCGAAGAGGTTTCACGGGAAATGAGGTCACGTTATTTCGTTTACCGAGAATTATGAATGAGTAAAGAAAGGGAGATTTTATACTTTTAAACATTGCATGTACATACTATACATAAATAAATTCTAACCCATTACTAGCGTTAAACGGTAAACCAATGGAAAAAAAATTGATTTCACTCTTTTTATTAACACGCGCCACGAAAAAGTGTAACAAGAAATAATCCCCCTACGGAGGGTGTAAGAAAGTAGCGGAAGCCCTGAGTTCATCTATTTTTTACCTCTTTTGTATCTGCACTTTTTAAATTGATTTTCTCGAACGCAGTATTTAGAAAATTAAAAAGCGGTCTATCTTCTTTCGTTTCTTGTCATTTCCTATCGAATGACATACCAGATGCCATATGCTGCCCAGATATGGGAAAAACTTTGTTTGAAGCCGTTAACAATCCCAAAGACCGCGTGACCACTACCACCACAACTTCGACCCCATTAGGACAATTTGCCCTCTAATGTAGTCGGTGAAATATCAACAAATTCATTGATTCAGTTTCTCAGTTTTGTGAATGTTATGACATGAAGAATATCAGAAGAGTCTTCCTTAGCAAGAGTATATACTGATATTCCCCCGACCCGCAAATCGGGAATTCTCAGTCAAATTTCTCAAAATGCTCTACCAGTTGAGCGATTTGGAAGTTCATATGGACATATTGTAATTATGATATGGGTGAAGAATTTCTTCAGTTTCATTATTATCTTCTCTTTGAATTGAATTTTCATCAATTTAATCGGTGATTAGAGAGCATACTGACATTGTAACCAAGTCTTCCTTATCTTAATAATACCATACAATTATCCACTATTGCTAAAATCCAAGTTCTGTCTGTCTGTCCCTTTATAGATTCGGCCCCTGTAAGAGTTACCCCGAAACCAACTTTTTGTGGATACTTCTGGTTCGTGTAAGGGGCGCTAGGATGGTTTTCATTCCAATTTTGGTTATTTTCCCACAAAAAATTATTTAAATAAATTCATTTCTCCTGCATCTCTATGGAGTTTTGTTTGCGTGTAGCAATTTATGACGTTGGAGTTTTTTTGCCAACATGATTGTTTCAAAGAAGAGAAACAATGAAGATGAGAAATTGTTGCACAAGATCGACTGTCAAAATTTGTTTCAAGAATTGGAGTTTTTAGACAGCAAAAAGAGAAACGAAAAAACGCGTGCTAAAGTATAATTGAATCAGAAATATTTCACAAAAAAACGCATTCCATAAATTTTCGTTTATTTTCATTTATAGTTATTCTTGAAAATAGAATTTCCCGTTTTAAAACTGGATTTAACCCTCGTTATTACTAAGAAAAGGCTCATTTGATTGAGGAAAGCAATCGTGATACGGTCATTAGACTTGTTAAATTCCCAACAAAAAAGTTCAAGGGGAGAGGTCCGATCTGGTGATCTGGGACCAAATTCTTGGCGAATCACGACCAATCTGTCTATTTTACGCGTGATTCAGTTAGTCGCGAACAGTTGTGACAAAAAAATGATTGTGCCCATCCTGTTGGAACTAATCAGTGTCTCTAATTCCATCAGACATCAACTTGGCTCCAGAAATTGTTTTAATTTATCAACGTACACTATATGATCAAAAATATCCGGACACCCCTCACAGATCATCGATTGGCCCAATGTCACATGATAATGACTTGCACATCATTTAAATAGCTTCCCACACCTTCAGACACAACTCTGCTTGGACATTGGCAAGAATGGGTCGTTCGGCAGAGCTCAGTGAGTTCCAACGTGGAACCATCGTTGGATGTCACCTATGCGGCAAGTCCGTGCGTGACATTTCCAGCCTTCTTCAGATACCCAAGTCAACAGTAGGCGATGTCATTATGAAATGGAAGACCCGGGGATCAACAACAGTTCAACAATGAAACTAACGGACAGAGACCGTCGAGTGCTTCGTCGTGTCACCCGCAGCAACCGGAAGTCCTCGGCGGAAAAAATTGCCACAGAGTTTCTGCAAATGATGCCAGTACCATGACAATTCGTCGGGAACTGCACACGAATGGATTCCATGGCCGTGCTGCTGCCCACAAGTCCCACATCAGCAGGGTCAACGCCAAGCGACGTCTGGAGTGGTGCAAAGCCCACAGAAACTGGACAATGGACCAATGGAAACGTGTAATGTGGACAGACGAATCTCGCTACACACTCTGGCAATCCGATGGACGAGTTTGGGTTTGGCGCATACCTGGAGAACGCTTCTTACCCGAGTGCACAGAGCCCACAGTCAAGTTCGGAGGAGGAGGAGTCATGGTGTGGGGCTCATTTTCATGGTACGGACTGGGCCAGCTCGTTCCTGTGCAAGGAATCATGAACTCCGACCGTTATCTGAATGTTTTGGACAACTGTGCACTTCCAACGTTGTGGCAATTTTTCGGAAACGGGCCATTTTTCTACCAACACTATTGACATTGTTAAACTAATTTGTAGAAGAGATAAGTTAAGATTGAAAATTTGTAAGAGAAATAGTACACCTACTGATCAATTAGAATATAAAAAATTGCGAAATAAAATCGTAAATGAAATAAGATTAAGATTAACGACAATGCTCCGTGCCACAAAGCGAGGCGTGCACAGCAGTGGTTTGCGGACTCAGGGGTCGAAGAAATGGGTTGGCCGGCACAAAGTCCCGACCTCAATCCTATAGAGAGTCTGTGGGATGAATTGGAAAGACGCTTGCGGGCCAGATCACATCGGCCAACTTCTGTACCTGAACTGATTCTCGCTCTTCGGGAGGAATGGAGGAACATTCCGGAAAGTACCTACCAACATTTGGTGGAAAGTCTTCCCCGAAGGGTGGAAGCTGTGATTCGGGCAAAGGGATGTGCAACGCCCTATTGATTTCCATGAAATCGTGGCTAGAGCGCAAACGTGCACGTGTCCGGATATTTGTGATCATATAGTGTATATTCTGAATGGTCTTTTTAACCATTTTTTCTCTCTATCCTCAACCAATCTTAAATTGTTAGCATTCCAGCAGAGAAAACGTGTTTGTTGTTATATCACAAGAATGTATAGGTACTTTATAATCACCTTGTGTATTGAGACGTATTTACTGATTAAAAAAAAAGTTTGGATATATATAGCGTGGACATGGTGTTAAATAGTCATTATTTTGAAATTTATTATAAAAGCTTGGTGCATAACCTTAAGGCTGACGGTTTTGGATCTTGTCATGGATGGTAATACGGAATGATCTCAAAGCTTCAAACAGTCCAAATGTTATGTCTTTAAATTTTATATAATATTTAGCTTAATTTTGATGATATAAGGAATAAGTGTAAGGGTCTATGGATTTCTTGATGATCATCTTAACTTCAACTTGATGAATCTGCATAGAGGGGAATTTGAAATTACGTTTCATTTTATTTTTTTTTTGATTCTCGACAGCTGTGTGCATAGGTTTTATTTAAATTCTAATTCATGATCACTAATTCATGATCACCTGATTAGAACGCTTCATTTCTTTAAAGAGATTTGATGAATGTTAACTGTCAAAAACCACTCCTCTCTGACATTTCTGTTATGCACTTGTGTAGAAAGAGGAGCTTTTTTTTAGTTGTTGTTCTAATTTATTTTGTAAACTTTAATTTATCTATTTTTTCATCGTTTCCAGAAATCGAAAAGGTGGGAGAAAGGAGCAGAGAGTGGGGGTATAAAACGGAAATGAAATGCCGATGATGAATGAGGGAAGAATCTCGCGGATTTTACGGCTGCTCTGCAATCCCGTGACCTTTAACCTGACTTTTTGTGGAAACCCACCTGGTGTGGGCGGATCAAAGCACGAGGATGGACTGACCGAATCCGTGGTATACAAGGGAACGGATCTTTTATATATATAATTTTTTTCCTTGCCTTTCCTCCCCTTTGCTTTCCACGTTACACAGCACAGTAGTCGGGCGCGTAATAAATTACGAAGAATGTAGAAGGTTACCTTATTCTACTCCGCCTCCTCTCCAACATCTGTGAGAAAACAAAGAGCACAGAAGAAAGAGGGAAGATTCGTTGTTTTTTATTTTGTTAAGGGGCTGAGTGTGGGCGTTAGGAGAAATTGCACTGGAGGGGCCGGCATGGGTACCCGAAATCTTCATCGCCGATCTTATGTGAAGCTGCAGCGCGTCCATTGGCGATTGGGGGCAAAGGGACGGAGAGGAGAAATAGGAGGTTACCCACTACAACTACTACTGCTGCTGTTGCCTCTGCTAGAACTTGCTGCCTATTTCTATGGGTTTTGAGTTGGTTTGTCTTCCAGTAATGGCCGAGGCCTCGTCTGCTGATAACAGCTGTTTCTCGGGGATTGAATGGTGGCCGGCAGGAGAAAAATGACCCGAAGAGTTCATCAGCCCGAATGCGTTGTGGGAGTAGCTTGTGTTCCGATGGCGCTTCACCACTCGTAAAAGATAGCAAGAGCGAAAAACAATCGCTTCTCTCCCTCTATTCTCTCTTATAGTCACTACTGACTCATTCTTATCTCCTTTATCCACTTCTGTTTTTGCATAAACTAGGAAACGCGAATGCTTCTCGCCGTTATAACTGTCTCCATTCTTCTTGGCTTCCGCCTTTTTCCCCTCATCGCACAATAAGTGCACTGCGTGCGAGCCCTTTTGGCCTTGGGTAAACTCTGCCGGGCCTTAAAAAATTAAGAATTTGGATTTGAAGAAAAGTACGTGGATGTAAGGAAAACTTTTCCGCTAACCCCCCCCCCTCTGCTTTTATTTAAGTTGCCTTATGGGTAAAGATGCTATGGCCATTGAAACCATTTTGAAGTAATTGAACTAGTAAGGTTAATAGCATTTTTTTTATTTAGTAAAATCTGCAGGATTTTGTTTTTCTAAGTTCAAATTAAGTTTTAGAACTATTAATTAGTGGATCATAAAAGTGTCATAAAACAGAAAGTTTGTACTGAAAAGGATTTAATTGGGTTTGTGCATCGATGTTTGTTATTTCTATTGTGGACCGTATCCGAATTACACAGTTCTTTCTTCATATTTGTGTATTCGAGATTTGAGATTGCGTTTTTTTTTTCCCGGTTATTTTTCATCAGTAATCATGCCTGGAAAAGGCTGAAGTGTTTCAATTAGTTAATGAAATAATCGACAGAGGCGACTGCTTTTATGCTTTTACCATTTAATCGTCTTTTACCATTTTTGATTTTACCATTTAGTGGTCTTCGTTCGTTATGAATGTATCCCTCAAGCATGAGTTCAAATTAATTTTAATGTAAAATGTGTGATTACTCTTAGTTAACATGGTCTCTCTTCTTCTCAAAACATAAGTTAAATAAACCAACCTTCGTTACATGAATGAGGAGGGCTAAACGTTTGGTAAAGCAGCCCGTTGTGCGCAGTCGCAATAATGACTGTTTTACCCCATTGAAAGTCAGTAGTGGTTGGAGCACATCCATTAGAGATACACTCATTATAGGATAATTTTATAGTATTTTATGTTTTTCCATTTTTATTATTTATCCTGTTATAGTAGAATGAGTATTTCTCCCGTGAAAAAATCACAGTTCCAAAAGAAAATTTATTTCGATGCACTAAATTCGAGAGGTACTGATTTCCAGTGGTTATGTGCAAACTACTAATGCCCTCTCTCGGTACTCAAAGTAAATTCACGCTAATTTCTAGAGGTTACCATAGAGGAGAAATAAGATAGAGCGCGCAAAGCTAACACTTTATCCTTATGCCACTCCTCGCAACAACAGTTCCTCTAATAGAAAATTATATTCCTGAAATTGCTAAACTACAACGTCTTTGTACTCTAAACAGCGCAGTCCCCAAATCGCAGATGGCTATTTCGCCTCGATGCTGGTATCTGAAATCGCTCACTGCGCAAGCGAATGCTCTCTCTATATTATTTCTCCTCTATGATGGTTACGGACATTCTTAATTATTATTGTTAGGATACAAGGTGAATGGACCGATATCTAAATGGGCATGCACACTGAGGGACATGTCCAAAAGCACCACCTGGAGTCGAACGCAGCATATTGAAGCAGATTTGCCTGCTGCGGCCAGTGGAATATGATGAGTGCAACAATTCGTGTTATAATGCAGTGGAGCAACTTGTGAACATCAAGTTTTGCTACAAATATGGAAAACTTGCGACTGAGACTTATGAAATATTCGACTAGAGGTGTACAGGACTGGTCGGACATTTCATTCACTCTTAGAATTCGGGAAACGGGCGGCACAGCGCGATCCAGGTGCGCAATTTTTTGGCTAAGCGCGTTGTAACTGATCTCGAGCATCCACCGTACTCCTCGGATTTGGCGCTTGCAGACTTCTTTTTGTTTCCCTGCCTCAAGGGAGTCCTGAAAGGCACACATTTTGTGGACGTACCGGACATCGCTCCGAGCGATTCTAAAAGAAGACTTCGCTGACAGTTTTCAGCATCTTGCAACCGTTGTTAAAAGTGTATTGTGGCCAATGGAGATTACTTTGAAGGTCAATTAACGAAGTTTCTTTGTTTCTTATGTTTTCTTTTTTTTTCTGATACCATTCACCGAACTTTTTAGATGCACCTTGGTAATAGTGTAACCAAGTAAACAGGAACAGAAACCAAATCCCACAAAAGTAAATTTTTAATTCAAAGCCGCAGAAGTACATTTCCTGGGCTGAAAGCCTACTACATCAGCGTTTTTCATGAAGTAATCTCTTGATGTTTACAATTAAGATTTTTCAAATATAAAAAAGATCCTTAATAAGGAGGCGTTGTCATCATCTCCTTTGTCTAGAGTGGTTGTGCTTTTTGTAATGAAATCAATTAAACAATTTAAATAAGGATTTCTTACGAATAACCGAAAACTTTAGTATACTTTTAGAATATTTATGGGATTGTTTTATTTGGTTGTAAGTTTCTTACTAGAGAGAAATTTAATTTTTGGCCCAGCGAACGCCTTTGGAGTTCTTGTGTATGTGTAAAGGAAACAAAGCTGACTAAACTTTATTAGTAAAATTAACGAGTTGTTTTAACTTTTGTTTGCATAGTTAGAGCTTCGAAGGAAAGAAATTAACAAAGTTAATAGAAAAATAATCGCGAGAAAGGATCGACTGTGGGTGAAAGACATTGGGTTAATGTTGAGCCTCTTGGTGTTTGTTTTGACTTGGTGTTTGTTCCACCTGACAGGGAACGTGCTTGAAGGGATTAAGGTGGGTTTCTTCGCTCCTCCGTTAATTTATAGGGAAATTACGTTCTCTTTATTCGTAATTTTTTTTTCGTTCAACACTTGCACTTCTATAAGAGTTTTAACCCTTTTCACCTTCTTGTTTGGTTGTGGGTGACGGTGTTTGCGTTGGGGAAAAGAGATTGTTGGGAACTCAAATGAGATAGGAGGAGGAAAAATAGAAAAAAGCGTTCAGCCAAAAGTTGAAAAAATAACAGAATAAATAAATGATGAGCTTAACATCTGTGCTTCAAAGAAACAAAGGGTTAAAATGTCAACATCAACAGCGTTCTATTTTTTTCGAGTAGTAGTAGTAGTAGTAGTAGTAGTGGTGGTAGTGGTAGTTGTATAGTGCATCTGGTCCCTCTCCTTTAGTCCTCTTTTTTGCGTTCATTTCTTTCAACCCTTTTCCTCCCTGTCATCTGACGAAGAAAGCTGTAAATAATTATCGAGTGGAAGTAACGAAGCGACAGAATTGTAGATGAAGGCAGGGGGAAACAGTCTTTCCTCTTTTCTCGATCTCATTTCTTCTTTTACTCGTCTCCTCTCTCTTTCTCTCGGTTCCCTCTTAACAGAGCTCTTTCTTTCTTTTCCTTTTTTAAGCTCATCCTTGATTAAATGCGGCGCCAATTAAGGCGATTCGAAAAGTCGCCCTGTTGTACTGATCCTTTCGAATCCCCACGAAAGAAAAGTGTTCAAGTGTTAAATGAAAATGAATTCCCCCTTTTCCCTTTGTCTTTTCCCCCCTCCTAACCCCCGCCCCCTTTCCACTCTGCACTTTGGCGAGATCCAAATGAATTATACATACGTAAAAATGGGCTTTTCCGAAGTTATATTTAGATAAATTTGTCTGAACTTATTAAGAAAATTTCAGTCCTGATTAGCGTCGTGTTATCTACCCATTTGTGCATCTCCTGTTGTATTAGTATTAGAAACGTTCAGGCTTTTAGAGGTCGTTAAATATTAACTGAGGCCAGAAGCGTCGACTGATGAAAAGTGTCAGTGGTTTAACTTAAAGGAGATAGTCTCTGAAATTTCGAATAGGAAATATAGTATGTTTCACGGAAATGGTAGACGATCTTGTGATATATATAAGTTTATATAGTTGCGTTTGTGCTAAATTTATTACAGTCAGACTTCCCGGCTCTTTCGTACAGCGTTAGACGGAAATCGCGTTAAAAGAAATCAGCACATACAAATCGGGTTAATTTGTTATAACATACCGTGTTATCAGAATCTCAGTATTAGTAAAGAAAAATCAAATTAATTCGTAACGCGTTATATGGAAACCATTTATCGTGTTATGTGTAAACCACGTTTTAAGAGACTTAAAAATAGTACAATTAATTCGTATCCCGTGTATGGAAACTGTGTTGTATGGTTATCGCATTATATAGGTAGATTTGCGTCGCAATTGGATAAACAGTCATGCGAACATGTGATTGCCTATAATAACATCGAGCTGTTTCTGCCATCTGTTGTAATGTTGCATGCTTTCTATATTTATAGGAGAAATCTTTCTTAATTGAAAGTGAAAAATTGCGGTTTACGTGCACCATCCTTACATAAAAGTATATAGAGGTTTGTCTATGTGAACTGCAAATTTGTCTCTTGAGTCATCCCAATGTATGGATTTACCATGCACAGGCTTTCTTTCTTATGAAACACTCTGCTCAATATAGCTGGTGAGATTTGCTGAACTTCAGCTCAGGCAAAGTGTGCGGATTGACATCCCAAAGGAAGAAATCGAGAGGTGTGAGGTCCAGCGTTCCGGAAAACATTCTCCACTAGGAACACACGCTGTTCTGTTGTTACAAACCAGTTTGCTACTACTGCCCTCTGTATACGTTTCCACGCACTACTGCACAGTAACTTTTGAATCACCCTGTATTAGGATTTGTTTTTGAAATTGCGCTTAGTGTTACATAGTGAAACACTCTGTAAGTAAAATAAGGGAGAATCTGAAAAATCGTCAATTTGTTTATTATTTGACGAATTTTATGCATTTGATTGAGATGGAAATTACATTGTGGTGTACCCAAGCTAAGGAAATGAGTCTATCGAGTATCTAGGAGAGTCAAATGAAAACGAGCGATGCCTGCAGCTGCCCCCTTGTTGTCAGACTGGGCAGCAGTTAATGCTCAAACTGTGGAAGATGGAAGCGTCCAAACAAGAAGAGGGAATTTTTGACGGGGGTAAAGCAGCACCGAATGAGTGCGTTTATGGGGAAGACTGCGTGAGTATGATCTGAACGATTTCGTTTAGGGCGAAGATCTTTGGATCTCTCATTCGTAATTGAATGACGTTCAAACTAGGAGATCGCATCACGGAGAATGTTCTTCTGACGAATGTCAGCCATGGAAGTGTCTGCTTAATACTCCACTTGCAGTACTAAAAATATGTACACAATAAAATTCGCGTTGCCTGACGCCCGAGCAGAATGGATACGAATAGTCAGATCCAAAAACATTCAAGCCGGTACCATCAGATCTTAGAACATTTAATCTAAACAATTTTCTAGCTACAGTTACGTTTACCGGTTGAATTGCTGTTGTAAAGCTGCTATTCTCTGAACATTCAAAATACTGCTTCAAGATTTATGAAATCACAGCCTTAGTGAGGCCGTGACCAACGTGGACCTGGCTATAGGACTAACTATACGAGATTTTTAGCTGCAAAATATACTATTAAGCCTCGTTTTCTTTCTTGGGCTATAGGTGACCATAGGTTTCAAAACTCTTACGGAACCCCTTCATTACGTCTCTATCCGAAATACTCGAACAGGCTTTTCATGAACATATAATCATGCATGGCTTTTTTAATTGCACGTTTTTTTCACGTCACCGCTATTTGCATGCAGATGGAAATTATCATAATGGGTGGCATCTAATGCGGGAAAGTTGTAGTTTGCAACATGCAAATGTTCATTTTTTTTTTTTTAATAACAGACGCCACCCGTTGTTTGAGAGTTTAACAATTGTGAAGCATTATTTCTGAGCAATATCATAATCTTAAGCTGCACTGACATTTATGTGCAGAAGTCGAAGATAAGCTCTAAACAAGACTTTCCGTTGATACTCTCTGACGAGGAGATGAAAACTAACTTGTAAGTAATCTATAGACAGTATTGGAATAAGAAAACTGCGGAATAGAATTGAACAAATATTTACTCATCTGTTTTATTACTTTGGCTATCAAAGTTCGATTCGGTATGAATTGCTGTTTCAAAAAAAAAGAGCGATAAAGGGCATCATGATTTTCTTTAAAATTTGCTTTTCAAAAATTCTGCTTCAACTACGTCATTACGTCGAACCTGGATGTGTCTTAATAAGTTTTTTAAAGCTGTCATACGCTGTGGTCTTACTGGGGCTAGACATTTTAATATTGATTGAAGTCTCTGCTAAATATTGCACGCTGTTAAAATGTATTCTAGTCGCGACGTGGTTGCAGTCTTCCATTTGCAGCAGACGAACGAACAGAGTTTTATTTATTTATTTAGTGTATTATATTTATTAAGCGGGCCCTCGTGTTCATAAGTCTTGTGTGGCAACATGTAAATTATTCTCTTCGCCTTTTGAACTGCGGTGGAATAAAGTCATAAGAAGAGAATTCGCATGCAAAGCTGCAACTGCATTTGGAGTCTAAAGTTTTCTTTGGAGAAGTTTTGATAAAAGCTCTTGTCCATATATAAAACATAGAATGGCGGATGCGATGGCCTTCCTCCCCAACTCACCTCCCTCGTTTTTCTTTCATTAAAAGGGGATTTTAGGTGTGGAATTTTATTCAGTGACGGTAGTGGATTCCCTTCTCCTCCCTCCCTCTTCTCCCATGTGAGATTTTTCGTTAAGATTATGCTAAGAACTCGTAATACACTGAGCCGTCGCTCTAAGTGGAAGCGCGTTTTTATATGTTTTGGCAAGAAACATAAGTTGAGCCCTTCGTATGTGTTTTAAATCCACCGTGTTTCGCTTTTGAAGTTACATCGAGTTCAAACGAAATCTGATGACGATGATTTTAAGATCCGACAGTTAAGAGATTGTATTTTTATATTTCATTTCATATTCATTCCTACTTGTTTTGCGAGATGAAATGATAGACACACTGAAAAATAATTAAAATGAAAATTCGTTAATCAACAGGTATGCTGCAATATAGGTAAAAATAGAAGCCTCAAACCGTGAACAAAATATAAGGAAACCACAAATCCACAACGAAATATATTTACTTACTCGAAAGTCCATTTCGGGGGCTATGCCTCCTTCATCAATGAGTTCACTAAATATATTAGTCATTAAGGATATTTAGTTGTGGATTTATGGTTTCCTTATACTAGCATCGCATTTTGATCCTGTAGGTATGGGTGAAGTACAGTATGAAATTTCTATTTGTTTTTTTTTAAATAAAGCAAATGCCGCAAATCCCATGTCGACTTTCAACAAACGATTTTAGCAGCGGAAAAATGTAGCTACCTATTGGTTTTACAAGGTCTACCTGTCCCCTTCTTATTTTCTATATGTTTTGACATAGAATATTAAAATTTAGAACTTTGCTGATCATGCGCGTGTCTTCCTTCACTATTTAGTTTGGGTTTGATTAGACCACTAGGGTCGAGTTATGGGGGTAGGAGCTAGAGGGGACCAAATTGTTTACATGGTATACAGTATGTATGCAAAGGAGTGAAATTTGATATGCAGGTTCCTTAAGACGAAATCTATATTAATATAAACTTTGGGCCAAATTGTCCCAATGGGGCCGGATATGTGGAGCTAGTAGTCACGTGGTCTTTAGAACCTAACCTAACTTAACCTTAACGTTCTCAAATGGCAACATATGGCATGTGATATGTTATTTGATCGGAAATGACGAGAAATGAAAGAAGATAAAGTTATTGTACATTTTTTAAGAACTAATTTCGAGAATATCAATTAAAAAGTGCGAATAAAGTGAGATACGGAAATAGATGAACTCAGCATTTCTGCTACTTTTCTAGACCATCCTTAGGAAGAATAATTTCTTGTTTTTCAATGAATGTTAGTTTTGGTGAACTTTGGTAAACAAATCCATGTTGATAAACTGTCACTTCTAGTATACAAAATCTTTGTGTTAAGTGTCTAATATCTTGTTGACGCTACAACTCTTGATCATGATCATTTTACACACGTTCACGGTGAATCATGTTCAAGCTTTATCGACAAATCCGTGTGATCACACTGCATAATCTTGATCACGATCAGGGTTACAATTTTTACCGCTAGATGGTAATAGTAGAGTTTTTAGCGATAGTTACTTTACCGCTGACCGAATCTTCTATGATTATGAAAATAGTTTCTTTCTTGATTCGGTTCATAACCGATATTCTTGAACAAATAGACTTCCTTCTACGTTAATGTTTCATGGTACGACGGTGCAATTAGTTTGTATAACTCTTAAACATATAGCGATACGACGTTCATCAGCCATTATGAAAAGCCTTGGCGAGCGCATTGGATTCTGGGAGTTGATCGGCTTTGACGTAGCTACGCTGATAGATTCTTCTATCAGCGTAGGCTACGGCTTTGAATGTGTGTGAATTTACACACGTTTCGAAAGGATGGTCAGGTTTCACTTAATCACGTTCCGTTCACACTACTTTTTTTTATAATGATCAGCGAATTGATCATGATCAAGATTTGTAGTGTGAACAGGGTATTAGGGCCTGTCTAAAACCCTGGGGTGTGTCTAAAAAAGCGACCTGTCGTACTCATTGCGACTCGACTCCGATCAAGCGGAATCCAAATGGCGGACTAAATTCAATCCATTCGAACAAGAATAGATGAGAAGGGAATATGACTCGCAATGGTCGTTTTTTCCGAAGAAGCTACACTCGCAGCGATTTTAAGATCTCAGCCCTGTTCAATGAAGAATTGGCTTGAAGAATAGCAAATTTCTGTCCTAAAGGGGGGTTGGAAATATTTTAGATATGAACCAGAAAATGAAAGAAAAAATTTTCAGAGTTTACTCCAAACAGCATAACAGATTTAGGCTTATAATAGTGCTAGATGTTGGAGTTCGGAAAACCGCCGCGATTGTCAATTCTTCGGTGCCCGGCGGGGGGGCGACTACGAAGGTGTTGCTACGAATTCCTATTGAGAGTCTCATCCATTCCTGATTCGAATAGATAATTTTTTTCTTGACAACTATTACGTTTTTCCTGACAGCAATAACGACTAATTACATATCTCTAATTAGGTTTGGTTTGGTTTGTTTGGTATTGACGTCCTTTTCAACTGCTATGGTCATCTCTAATTAGGCAAGAAAGGAATGAAGTTAATGAGGAGATAAAAATATGTAAGGAAATTGTGATAATTAAGAGAATTTTATTCGTAAATGCAGGTGCTGAATTCTGACGATGTACTTTCAGTTTCGATTGATCACAACCGCGCTATTCAAGATGGTGCACACCCACGAACGCGAATCAGTTCCGACCGTACCATGTGATCTGTTGACGGCCGGTCGGACTTTTCAGACACGTCCTTAGAACAATCCTTACTAAACATAAATCGTGCATTGTTGTTAGTTTTAAAATACGTAATCCTAAAAATTGAATACTCTTCCGTCTTATGTTGGATATGATAACTCTCGTATCTTTGGATTGCGAGTATAGAGTGTAGCGATAGAATAGTTCCCCTTTATCTGTTGATCGCTACAGTTCTAACACTAGCCGTTTGTAATACTGTGCATTTTCGCACTATTATAGATTTTAAAACAGAAGTCGAAATTTCGCAAGCTTTCGAATCTCTAGCGCACCAACAGCCTGGCGGGCTCACATTTTTTTTTAACGTAGGTTTCATTGTAAAATAGTATTTTTTATTTTTCTTTTTGAAATTTTCTGAATGTGTATTGCCATCTCTTCTGCAGTTGTTTGTCTTCTTCTTGGAAATATAGCACTACTACTACTACTGTTGCAGATTTTATTATTATGTAGATCGACGAATTTTTTTTTTTTTTTAACTTCTGTTAGTTCAATAGAACTGAAATTAAATAGTTCAAGGAGGAATTGATAAATATGAAGAAAATATATTACGTCATTTGCTCTTGATATAATTTTCTTTGTGTTTCGATCGTGGAGGGAAAATGTTCTAGTAAGACGGATTGTTTCCATTAAGACTTAATGAAGAATTCATTTGAAAACGTTTACTTGGGGTAAACACTACAGAATATTGAAATGACTTTTAATGGAAAACTTTCGAACTCTGTGCACGTCTCCTTTTCTATTTGGGAACTATAAGGCGAAAGTCGTCCTTGCTTTATGTTGTTTCTTTTTTTTTCTCTTCTTGCGGATATTAATAAAAAAATTTGAAATGCTATTAATACATTTATAACAGCCGTGCATTTTTAAAGTATATATTACGCACGCGGAGAAGGTTTCGTTGTTGTTGGAGACGTTTTTAAGAGATACGCAGTCTTTCAATGTTTTGAGTTCTGCGTTCGGGAAAAAGAAGAAAAGGAAAGTGGTAGGGGAGGGGAGGTTGGAGACTTTGACTGGATTTTTATTTCCTCAACGCTTTTCTTTTATTTATATGGTATCCTCTCCAATAAAAATAAAGGAAGAGAATGGGGGAGGGGGTGGAAGAGTTCATGAATGCATTCGTTGCTGCGTCATCAATATTAATGATTCATTGATTCCAAAAACTCGCACAATCCTTTCTCTCCCTTTTCGCTGCAATGCGTTGACAGGCATAACAAATGAATGGCTACAGACAGACAGTCATACTGTGGAGAAGAGAGCGGCGGTGTTGCAGCTGTCTGTTTTCCTTTTTAGGGTGGAAAAGTCAAAAGTTGGTTTGCGTATTGGGAGGGAATGGGAGATGACCGGTCTTCTCCGCCACAATGATATTCAGAACAACAGAGGCTAATGAGAGTTTGCGCAATTTGTCATTCCTCGGGAGAAGAACGAGTAGTGCCGCTGGTTGCGATTTTAATGCAGAAATATTATTTATTTAGATTTCAGGAAACGCAGGGAAAATAAGCTGCGAGCCATTTTCTTCTAAGTTACTTTATTTTCAATATTTACTTTGAGATGTTGGTTTGAGGTCCTTTTTTTTTTTCCTTTATCTTTATTTTGTTTTTAAGTCGTTTCACATTTTCCTTGCAGACACCGAAGCCTGTATATTTTTTTTGATAAATTTCATTCTGGGCACTTCCTTAAGACTCAATAATGAACTTTCTATAATAAAGCTGATAAAAGTGTTGACGAATAATTGAATTGGAGGAGACCCAATTTATAAAGAGAGCAATAAAGATTCGCGATAGACATGTACATATGAAGAAGAGGATGGATTTGGAATTACTTGTTTTTTAAATTTGGATTAAAGGATAGGTGAACTTAAATAGACAGATGAAACGACGAGTTTCTTTCATTGATCGAAATTAATTTCATTGGATGTTGATTTTAGCAGTTTTTCATTTGTAGTTCTGTTGATATTAAAAATAGAATGTTTTAAATGCCCTCCTGGTGCAGTATAAATTCTCATGTAAAATTTGATTTCTTTGTAATTTTGCCCGTTCTATTACAAAAGAAAAGGAGGTTCTCAAACGAGTCGTCAAATGAATGGTGGTTCAGTTAAGGTTAGCGGCTCGCTTTTCACTATGGATAAAAGTGATCAGTTATTGTTGATGGTCGGATGAATTCCTTAGGGTATAGAACAACAACTTGGAGATTGTGCTGAGATTCTTGGAGGAAGAAACTGGACTTTCCAACAAGATAATGCTCCCGGCCACATTTCATACATGATAAAGATTTTGTTTCATGAAAATCGTATTAACATTTTAGCCTGGCCAGTACGTTCACTAGACGTTGAAAGTTTCTGGGGACAGCTTGTACCCCAGATTTATAAAGATCATAGAGGTTTCAAATTGTTCAAGAAATGAAAACTTCAATTATGGATGGATGGTGAAGTATTGCAGTCGAATATATGGATGCTTTGTTCGAAAAGTAATGCCAGTGAGTCGATTAGAAGACATTTATTGATCCGATTGGTACAATACATTAAAAGGTTTCAAAATAGGTTCCTATTGCGTCGATACATCGCTTCCAGCGAGATTTCCAGGTACCGAAGGCGTCACGGTACGCTTTTTCCGGAATGTCCTTTAGAACCTTGATGCAAGCCTCTTTGACTTTGTCAACTGCCCAGAAATGTCCTTTCATGGGAGATTTCAAGCCCGGGAACAAGAAGTCGAGGGGAGCCGCGTCAGGACTGTAGGGCGGCTGGGAAACCGTTGGCACCTTTGAATCGGGCTCCGGCTTCCTGCACGTTTTTTTCATCTGCAGATTGTTTGTCATTATCTCGTGAACGGTACTTTTTGGAATGTTTAATGTCTGTGCCATTAAACTAATGTTCAAACGAGGGTCTGAGTTCAAGAGTTCAGTCACACGCGTCACATTTTCTTCGCTGGTGATCGTTGATGGCTTTTCAGCGCGGGCTTCTTCACGACCTTCAAAAAATGCCTTGTGCCACCGGTAGACTTGGCGTTTCGATAAGCAATCATCACCAAAGGCCGTCTTTATCATGGGAAAAAGTTTCCACTGCGGAATTGCCGAGTTTCACACAAAACTTGATGGCAATCCTTTGCTCAATCGAGCGCTGCATCGCGACTTGCACGGGAAGCGAAAATGCCTGTCCTTACTCTCTGGTTGGTCGGAGACGACTGAGCGACCGCGCAAACGTAAACTGACTCCTCCCTCCACCGATCCCCATCGCTCCGAGCCAACACCTCCTAGACGGAAGGTTTAGGTTATTTAGAATTTTTGGCGTCGACTACTAAGGTCATTTTGCGCCTTTTACGCAAGTTATATCTGTACGCAGCCTGGAACAAACACGAACATCCATGCCCACGGCGGGATTCGAACCCACGACCAGGTGGACTCGAGAACTAGAAAGCCTATGCTAGACAGAAGGCCTGATAACGGAAACGTCATACATTGTTACATCGTCATTAATCGACCAAATTTAGGGCTTATTATTGGTAGAAATAGGATTAACAGTGGTCGACTAATGATGATGTAACAATGTATGACGTTTTCGTATCAGGCCTTCTGTCTAGGAGGTGTTGTCCGAGCGCGCTGCGACGTGTATTCGCTTCACAGTAAAATCACTGACATTACTTTTCGGACAAACCCTGTACCTTCATATTCTTCTTGATTCAATGCCAAACAGAAGTTTGATGTTACCAGAATTAATGAAGACCCCACGAAGAAGACACTAAGTACTGAATGTGCGTATACTACTTGTTTTGTAGCAATTTTTTATAAGTTTATGAATACAAGACCTGACACAATTTTCAATTGTCATTTGATAGCTGAATACATTTGCTTATCAAGTTTGTTAAGTACTTTTTTTCTGTTAAATTTTTGGGCAAAATGTGAGTGAGTTTATAATTTTGACCAGCACTGTAAAGAAGGCGAAGAAGTGTTTGAGTTTTGTAGATGGTTGGAGTTGAAAGAATTGAATTGGCCTCCGAGTGACGTTGCTCTGAAAAATGTGACGAGCAGCGAAGTGTTAAATATGAATGCGGATGTTGACGAAGAGGTTGAGAATGGCGGAGGCAAAGAGGAATTCCTTTTCATCTGTAATCCTTTTAATCCAATAACAACTTGTACACACGCGCTCCGATTTCGAACGAAGATTAATTGGGTTTTGTCGGGCGTTTTGCGTATTTGTTTTTTGCTTACTCCCCATTCGTACAGATTTAGTCAATTAAATAGAATAAAGGTAGAGGAGAGAGAGAGAGAGAGAGAGAGAGAGAGAGAGAAAATGCAAGCTTTCTGGGGGAACGTCTCACCACAGAATGTCATTTTCTTCTTTGGTGTGAGTGTAATAAAGAAAACGAAATCTTTATTTCCCTGCCGTTTCTATGGCGGAAACGAGATAGAAGAGGGGCGAGAAAAGAGAAGAATGTTCCAGGGTTTTAAATGGAAAGTTGGTTTTGTGATTGATCGAGCGATCGATAAGTGAAGTTGATCGCATTTTTTTTTTTTAATTTTTATTTTTAATTTTTTTTTTCTTTTTAATGAGGATCTTTCGTCTTTATTTTCCTTCACCTTTTTAATTTTTTTTGAAATCCCTTCTCGTCGACAGAGGTTTTCCTCTTCCGGCCACAGGAGGACGGCTCCCGTTGGGATCATCAATCCTTAATTAACGAGCGCTGAAGTTGATGGATTCTGTTGAACGTTATAGCTTAGGTGCCTGACGGGCTCCTTTTGTCCTTTTTTCCTTTTATTTTTTTTCCCTCTCTTTCTCCTTACTATCTCTCTTCTCTCGTGATGAAGGTGATGATGATGATGATGATGATGATGATGATGATGATACTTTTCGTCAAAATGGTTGAACCAGAGGAAAAGGTTCATCTGGCTTCATTTTGACGCTTTTCTAGGGAGCTGCTAGTCGCTAGAAATGATTCCAAACTTTACGGTTTATCGCTTTAAAACCCTGTAATGCTAACATAAACAGCTAAATTGTTTAGTAATGTGTTTAAAGAGCAAGGATTACGTTTAATCGCTCAAGCTGACGCCATTATTTGTTTAAAAGAGACGACCGAATTTAGAATGCGTACACAGTTAAATCTTCATGTAAACGCATCTCGATGTAATGGATTTTCTGATTTCTCTCGGATTTTTCTCTAACAAATTGTAATTTTATTAAGATTCTCATTACAGGAAAAAATGATGCGAGCAAGCATTGTATACATAGTCTAGAGGAAATCTATAGGAATGCTTGACGTTTTTAGAAATGGTCCGAGCAAATTTTAATAACACAGTCAAACTACCTATCAACTTGTAACCAGAACAACCGAAGATGCGGGAGAATTTTTTGTATCATAGCCCATTTATATTTATAATGCACAGTTGGATCTTCAATAATACATTTTAATAAAGATGAACAGAAGAAAGATCAAGATAGTGATAAATCGATAAAGAACGTTTCGGCTTTATACCATTATGGAGGGCATTGAATTTTAGATTGTAACGTCATTTTTATTTTGTATCTTTTTTTTATGGAGGGGGGGGGGCTGTATTTTCAGATTCAATTTATATCCATTTTTACCATCAATGCCATTGAAACAAAGAGTGCACTAGCGGGAGTATTTTATACTTTGCTGGTTTGCCTTTGGTATTGCTTCTAGGCCTTCTATGGCCTAGGAAATGCTTAAAAAATTAAGCGATTTTCAAACTTTGACGTCCATTTTCAGTATCCTGTGTATATTAAAGGCATTCTATGCAACGTCTAATTTCATACATCGATGGTGACATATAAAATGAATTATATGATATAGATAAATTTTCGTCAATTTAATGAAGTTTGCGAGAAATCGGGAATTGCTTCGTTTATTGTTTGAGATGAACTGCCCGATTCTCTGTTGCCGTTTTGCATTTTTGAGATTTAGCGATTTCTATTCGTAAGAAACAAATTTTTTCAGCAACTGCACGGAAATACAAATTAATAGATATGAACGGCTTGGGGCATTAACAAGACAAGCTACATAGAGTTTTAAGATTTACATTAAATCAAGTACTGGGACTAACTAAATCCATGAATTGTGGTGGCATGTGTTGAAGAATCAAGATACTGTTTTCATAGATTATACAGGAAGTATCCCGCCAAATTTAAATATAAATATCTCGAGTTTAGGCAAAAGTGTGGCTAGTCTTGCTAATGCACCGAGCCCTTCATATCATGAATGCTTTCTTAGTCTAAATTTATTTTCTATCTAGCATTCACACTTAACTAAGTGGATGAAGAGCACTAATAATTTTTTTTTTTGACCAATACCTACAATTCTGCTATGATTCAGGTATAAACCGATTTTGAGCCTGTTAATGAAACAAAAATCCATTAAAATGACGAGCCTGATTCCTTAGAATGTAATCTATAATGCGTTCGCCATCTGCGTTTGTGGCGTTGTGGGTTGGTTGAAGCAAACCGTTTAAATTGCTTTTTTTTGGATTGTGTTGAGCAAATTGCCGTAGACAAGGCTAGCAGCTGTACTAAAAGCGTGCAGACCCTATCTATAAATTCGAATTTTTAATCGTACGGATACATAAATCACTCTTTCGTAAGAGGAAAGTCTAATGTTGGTGTGCTGACAGATTTTTTGTGTGATCTTATTCTTAAGAGAAATGTTGAGTCCAGCGGTTTGCGACACAACATTCGATATTTAGCGAACTTGAGCCCTTTCATATGTAGTTTACAATAAGCATAACAGATTTATTTGGAATTTAATTGTTTATACAGGGTGATTACAAAAGAACTTCACACTTTTAAAAATTTATTACATCAAAGCTATTCAGAATATAGACACACCACATACGGATTTTTAAAGAAAAACTCTTGAAGTTTATTGTGACACCGTTAAAGATGTTCAATATGCCCACTTGTCGTGACACGGCATACATCAATGCGGTAGTCGAATTCGTCCCAAACCCGCATTAACATGTCACCATCGATCCCACGTATCGCTACCGTAAAGCGTTCTTTCAGCTCGTCTAGATCACGGAGAAGGGGTAGGGTGAAGACCTTGTCCTTTACACATCCCCATAAAAATAAATCACAAGGTGTGAGGTCGGGGCTCCATGGTGGCCACTTTGCAAGTTCCAGGTTATTGTTTGCTCGACCAATCCACCGCTGTGATTTCTTTTTATGGGGGTGTGTAAAGAACAAGGTCTTCACTTTACCCCTTCCCCGTGACCTAGACGAGCTGAAAGAACGCATTACGGTAGCGATACTTGGGATTGATGGAGACATGTTAATGCTGGTTTGGGACGAATTCGACTACAGGGGGTTATATTGAACATCATTAACTGTGTCACAATAAACTTCAAGAGTTTTTCTTTAAGAATCCGTATGTGGTGTGTCTATATTCTGAATAGCTTTGATGTAATAAATTTTTAAAAGTGTGAAGTTCTTTTGTAATCACCCTGTATTTTAATCAACCAGATTTGCCAGAAAGTAGCAATTTCTAGCTTTGTTGTTTGCTTTGCTGCGGTTGGATCCGAGATCATCATTTCTTCAAAATTGTTAATAAGATTCAGTACAAACATCAGTGGAAAGCAAGAATTCGAAAGATAGACTACAATTTAACAAGAACACCAGGAAACCACTATTCCACATCAGAGGTTTATTGCAACATATGCGCATTTCGGCAGCCAAGCTGCCTTCCTCAGCGTATACAAGAACTTGATCAGACCAGAGAAGTTCTGTTCTGATAAAGTAGAAGAATTACAGAGTCACTTATATAGTAAAAGAGAGCTAGTTACAATCCAATTACAGAAATAAATGCAAGTTTAAAGTACATAAATTGAAACTACAGGTAGACGATGATCAACCAATCAGGAGTCGTTGTTGTCCATGGTACGTTTATTCTTTCCATAGGTCAGTTTGGGAATATGTAAAAGTTTTGCCAAGTCTCTCAATTGTGTCACGTCCATGGGGCCCAAGTCGCTGTTTAGTAAATTAGCAGGTTCTTCACTGGTGATGGCATACGACTCCAGGAAATTCAACAGTTAAACTAGCTCTTTTAAAACTTGCATTTATTTCTGTAATTGGATTGTAACTAGCTCTCTTTTACTATATAAGTGACTCTGTAATTGTTCTACTTTATCAGAACAGAACTTCTCTGGTCTGATCAAGTTCTTGTATACGCTGAGGAAGGCAGCTTGGCTGCCGAAATGCGCATACGTTGCAATAAACCTCTGATGTGGAATAGTGGTTTCTTGTTGTTCTTGTTAATCTGTGTCCACAGTTTCTGGCTTCATCTCCTTCTAGACTACAATTTGTTTGAACAATGCCATGGACTACAAATGTTAGATAGACTGCAACATTTTGACGCAAAATTGCTTTAGTCAGACAATCTGTCTACTCTAAGCTGAGAGTTTATTATAAAAAAATGAGTCAAAGGTGTTTTTAGTTCATAATAATGGCGTTGAACAGATAATTTTAGTCTAGATTTCCGATTTTAGCTTCCCATCTGATTTGTTTCAAGAAACTTTGCAATCAAAACATTTCATTCTCGAAAGCCAGAAATCGTATATTTGTATTGAGCCTATTAAGAATTTTGAAACTGATGGCAAACAAGTAGTGACTACATAATTTGCTCGACACTCGTTTCTGCTTCTTTACATGATTAATTTCATGAGACTTACTCAAGGTATTAACAGATTTGGTTTTATTTATTAATTTTGGTAAAGATCCGATTATATTATACTTGAAACCATCAATTCTGCCTATTATCATTTGTTCCGTCAATTTGTTAGAAAGTTGACTTCTGGTTTCATGAAGCTGTTTTCTCCCCAAGAAACAATCATATTTTTTAAAAAAAAACCCATTACATTTGCATCTTTGCATTAAGTTTTATTTGCTTTTTGTTTTTGATTCTTCCACTGGAATTTCGCTTTCAAAGATTTACTTTTATTCATGTCCCCTTAGGAAATGGATGCAATTTGTTTCATTAGTGTCCTATCTTTTAACATGTTAGGATTTAATTTTTTTCTTTAGAGGGAGAGATCCTTTCCCTCTTCCTTGTTTTCGTCCACCCATTTTGTTGTCGGCTTGTCTTTTTTTTTCTCTTTAATACAATGACTACTATCATTTTCTCCCGCTGGGCGTATTTTATGTGTCGCGTGTGCTTTTGCTGATTATAATGACGGACGCACATAGACACACACCCTCGACAGGTATCTATATCTTTCCCCTATCTATATATCTAAATAGTCGCCTTTCTCTCAGCTTCTCTTACCCCCCCCCCACCTTCCGCCTATGTAAGTTATAGCGTGAAGGGGGCTCTTGTTTTACCTTGCAGGGTTTCTACCTGGTCGGTCACTCAGCTTAATCCAGTTCCTTGATGATGGTGGTGGTGGAAGGAAGAGAGGAGAAAAAAAATTAAAGAGAAAGAGATTGTCGTCATTGCTGAATCTCTTTTCACCTGAAACAAACGGGTTACCATTAAAGAGATTGGAGAGGAGGAGGAGGAGGAGGAGGAAGAAGATAGGCGATTCACGTGACAAGATGGAGTAGAGGCATTATTAATGAGCTTGAATAGTGTATTATTTGCGTAAATTTTTTCTTTCCTTTAACCTTGTTTTAAACACGTTTGGGTTATTAATGAATTGCTCTTTTATCCTTCGCCTTTCTGTTTTTTATTGTCTTCGGCGGATTTAAGTGCATGTCGAGAGAGGAGTGTCGGTTTTGAGCTCTCGCTGGGTGTGTTTTAATACGCCGTGTTTATTGAAGGTTAAATTATGGAGGAATGTGATTGCGTTTGTGTGTGCTGTATTGGTTTTCACGTAAACCAGAAATAAAGAGCAAAGCTATTATTTATATCATTGATAGAGTCGAGTTGAAGCCACTTTTCGGGGGCGGTACTCGGAATTGTCCCGCAAACGCGTATTTTACGGTTGCGATTTTTATATCACGTCTTTTAATTTCTTGATAGCAAATAAAAATTTTTATTGGCTAATCCAATTGTTCCCTTGGAAATTTACTGCTCGAGCACCGTAGATTTTGAAGCCTCTCTCCGCTGGATTTTTCCGGCTTGTAGCTTATAGAAAGTTATTTTCGATTTTTAACAGCTTATTTTAGTTTAATGGCAGCAGACCATTTCGGCTATCAGCGATCTTCTGTGTTAAGCAAGATCTATACAGTTGCAATGTTACAATATGCTAATGTAAAGGTCGTTTTATAAACGGAAAAATAAAGATATGTAATTAGTTATTTGGTCATAATATCCATTTTTTTCAGGATAGTTGAATAGAATTTTAATATCAAGGAACTACGTGTGTGCAGAGTATTACGCTGAGATGACGACCCTGTCACCTAAATGCACATACGTCGTTCACTGTTATCAAAACTCTGTGTGAAAACAGTGATGTTCTTTATTCCCTCGTCATTAGACCTTGTCTTTATAGACAACGTGTAAGTCTTAAATGTTTTTATGACTCCTACTGAATAAATGTCATTCTTTAACAAAAATATTGTTTATTTTTAATTATTATTTAAAATTTTTTAATTGGATATTCCATTATCATGGCATCTGCAAAGGATTGTGGGTGGAAAGCAATTTTTTGTAAAGATTTATGGGAAAACTATAGCAGATGGGATTGATGGTGAGCGAGATGACCGAGATGGCTGATGACTTCGTCATTGAAGTGATGCCGTAGCAGCTACTGTATCGATCGACAAATGTGTGGACTGGTGAACATACATGTAATACAATTTTACAGGTAACGCACATTAAGGTAACGTAAGACGTTTGATGATCAGAGCTGGTCATGAGAATATTTATCTGTGTTGTCCCTTGACTGTTGTAGCCTGTATCACCCTTGATTTGTATTAGTTTTAAACTCCCTTTTTATCTATTTATCACCTACGTGGGCAGCGCCCTTATTGGTGACATTTGCAACTAAAGAAATTTTTTCAAGAACCCTTCGTCCAATAAAAATATTAAGATGGTAAAAAAGATTTACTTTGTGTTAGATTTACCTCCAGTACTTATTGGTCTTACCGGTTGCCCAAAAATGAACGACGATTTGAAAACTCAATTAACGAAAAACGGAAGGCGATAGAAATGTACGGTTTGCTGCGTTCTGTTTAGGAAATCAGGGAATTTATTCGCACCAAGTTTAAAAATTAAATACAGATGGCGCTGCTATTCTCTACGCATTCCGTCCCGTCTGATCGGCATTCTATACCTCGCTCAGAACAACTGAAATGTTTGCACGGGCGTCTACGAATTTTGTCCTCAGACTGCGCCACGTCGTTGCTGCAAATGGTGGTTATTTTGAAAACATTGTTTTATAGGTTTTCCCCCCGTCAGCAGTGCCATCTGTTGACGAACTTTGTAACTAATTTTGAAAATTGGTGCGAATAAATCCCCAGCAGAACGCAGCAAACCGTACATTTCTTTCGCCTTCCGTTTTTCGTTAATTGACTTTTCAAATCGTCGCTAATTTTTGGGACACCCGGTACAGTGTCCCTTTCATATTTTCTACACTTTTGATATAGAAAGTTGAAATTCGGAATGCAGCTTCATACCTCACTATTTTGTTTGATTTTTTATTAGCTCTTTGGGGTCGGAGTCACCAGTGGAAGTTAATGGGGACCATCTGATCTATATGGTATACAGGTATGTAAGGAAAAGAAAATTTGGTATGCAGATTCCTCTAGGCATTAACTGCAATACTATGAAGTTTGGGTGAAGTTGTCTCAATGGGATTGGAGTTGTGGGGAAGTAGTCACCCATTCTTTAGAACCATCAACGTTTTCAAATGGGAATATATAACATGTCATTCGATCGGAAATGAGAAACGAAATAAGATAGACCTGTTTTACATTTTCTAAGTATACGCTCGAGAGAACCAAATTTTTGTTAAAGAAAAATGGAAGTTAAAACATATAAACTCAGGGCTTTCGCTTCTTTTCTATATTCTCCACATTAGGATTAATTTCTTATTATTTTTTTTTTACTTCCTCCCATGTCTTGAGTAGCTTCCCTGCCACGTGTGAGGCCATACTGGTTGGTAGTTTGCGCTACGGATGATTCCGAATTCTGTCACTTTAATTACGTGCACTCTCTAAGTGTGTTAATTCGTAATGAATTTGATTGTTATAAACTATACTTGGTTATTAATTTATTATTGCTTTGTTTATCGTAAAAAGTGTTATTCTTGGTACTGGTCGTTATTTTCATCGCGCTCATGATGTGTCGAATGCCTTCTTTTGCTGTGAGTTTAGAAGACAATATCTCTTCTAAACCGTAAAGACGATGTTCGGCACTGACGATGGCTTTATAGCCGAAACCGATCTTCTGCCTTGTAGAAAAACTAAATAAATGAGAATAACCTCCTCTTTACTGTTATAATGACCTTTCTTCTCTCTACAGATAATGAGTTGCTGAGCTGACAACACTCATGAGTTTGCCTTCAAATAAGATGGAAGGGGTTTGGTAAACGATAATTTTTGAATGGTTATTATTTGATTCTTTCTTTTGTTTAATACCCAGTTTGTGTATGGTTTCTTATTCCCAAGAGCCTCGATCCGCGGGCTTTCGTGAAACTCTCTACAATTCTTAACAGGGCAAAATATTCGAATGAAATATGCAAATTTTGAAAGATTAATGAGGCGCAAGGTCACGGTGAAATGTGCCTGCAAACCCATTTGTATCTCGAATTCGTGTAGCAATAAATCGTAAATATGGAATTACATTTCCTTGTATGTTGAGAATTATTTCGTTGAGTTTTTATCCCCGTCGTAATGGATTAGAATAGAGTGCCATTTACGAAACACTATATTGTGATGGTAATGAGAAAGTCGGTGGATAAAAATGCGTTTAAATCAGTGTTGAATATCAGAAAGGGGTATACATACATAGATGGCTCAATCAGTCGTAAAAGGGGGAGACGGAAATCGCCGTGTATGGCGGGGGTGAATGCAGTTGCATAGCAAATTCCATTTCGTCGCCTGGAAAAATATAAACATGGAACGTTTTCTATTAATAAGAAATAAAATTAATGCCTTCGACCTTTCTTTCCCTTGAAAACGACACACGGAATATAAATAGAGGGAAAAGGGGGAGAAATAACTTTAATACATCCCTCCATCATCATCATCATTACCATCATTCACTGCTACCCTTTCCTCTTTCCTACCCTCTTTTTACCGGTGTTAGGCCCGGCTAATAAAATAGGCTGAAGGCAATGAATATTTTAAGGGAAGAGTTTTGTGCCTTCAATTTCCAAATTCATTTGCCTTTCGCTCGCTCTCCCGTCCAATCCATTTGTGTTGTTGCCTCTCACCTACCTTCCAACATTGACTGCTGTGTATGAAATTGGAATGGTTCGTTCGACTCCTTCCCTTCCATATCCCCTCAATCCCAATTTTTTTCTGGTCTATTTCATTTTTTTTTTAGTATTTTTTTTTTTTCCTTTTTTCTGCTACTCTATTACCCCTTCTAAATTTGGCACGAGCAAATATCTTCGCACTCCTTTTACTATAGTCTGCTCGCCGACACCCATTTTACCTAACTCTGAATTGGCTTTCTTTTAAGCTTGGGGTTTTCTTTTGTGTTTATGTATACGTATTTAGAATATTTGTTTCACTTGTTAATAAATGCCAATTAAGATGAAACCAAAAGTTATAAAATATATAGGGCCAGGTGTGTATCATTTTGAATTATCGTATGTAATAGCCACTCTGTTTCAGATACCGTTGACAGCGCATTCAATAGAGTTGCAAACGTCAGAAATCACTGTATTTGGGATTATTCATTTTTAATAGCTAGTTTTATCATTTAAACGAATATTTCTGCTAGTTTTGTGCATATACATTATCCTTTAGATGATCCCATAAGAAAACGTTAATTGGTGCGAAGTCTGATGAACGAAGGGGATATTCTAACTACATCTTTCAGAAAGTTTTTACCTTCTTCTTTTTTATTTAAATCTTCATCTACAATTTCCTTAGCACCTTTTTCTCTATACGCACTGTATACCTCTTTTTCCAATCCTTCTGTTCTGCAGATTTTTTATCAAGATAGGCCCTGTAATGGAAATAATAACCAAGATCGGGAGGTGTTCGTTCTTTCTGGGGATAAAGGTTGTCCTCATCCGAATGTGTGTGATTAATTTCTGTTGCAAATTCAAATTTGCATACATTTTTTGAGATATCCCATATGCTACTCTTTTCAAGTTTGGATCTCTGGATAGATTAATAATAAAATGCGATACAAATGTTGATCAGAAAATAACCCCCCACGTCTTTTTTTCGGAAATTATTCAAAATATATGAAAATTACCGAATAAATAAAACGTTTGTTTTGCACATACTATTTACCCACTTGATTCTTGTACTGGCTCTTAACATGTAGCCTGACGTTTCCAACTTTCATATATATCAGCAAATAAACATCAGCAGGTTTGTGGATTTCACCAGTTTCTTTCTCCCCAGATACCAATTAAATACGAGGGGCAAATTTTTTTTTGTGTAAATACGTATAATAAATCTACTGATTAATACATAAGAGAATATTATTTTCAAAATATAAACTTTATTTTTAACGCTAATATGCCTTAGTCTTTTCATTGCTTTTTCCTTTTTATATTGAAAATAATTTACTATTATTTTAAGTAAAAAGAGAAAAATATATTAAATAGTTTTAGTGGAAAATTTCCTATACAAATTATAATAGAAGATGATAAAAAATAAATCAATATAAATCACCAGTAGTCTAGTACTGTATTAATTATTAATTCGTCAAGAACCTCTTGTTTCCTTCCGTAGTTTAATTCTTCAAGAACATTACCTCATTTCTTCAACCCCTTCAGCATCTTCGACTCAACCATCTTCGACTATTGGTGATTTTATACGAGGGGCGATCAAAAAGTAAGGTTACAAAGCCTGCAGTGAAACGTGTACATTTTATTTCGTATAACCAATACAGCCAACTGATAATACATATATTAGGTTATTTTTTCATGGTTCGCTCTTAGTTCAGTTTCTTGTTGACGAAACATGACCATCCAGCTCTATCTAAGCATACCGGGCTTAGATAACCTAACCTAACCTACGCTTTCTTCAATTTGGAAGAAACTTTGAAGAAAGGATCCATCCCTGAAGTGACCTCGTCATCTTCTTGGAAGCACCTTTCACGCAGTTGTCTTCAGGTTTAGGACAGGGAAAGCAGTCACTTGGTTCAAACTTTCTTCAACTATTCTTCCATCGCTTGGGAAAATCTGTAATTATAACCTTATCACCGATCCACGAAATCTGGGATAGAAAACTGAAAATCGGGACAAAGTATTCTGGACATAGGGCGAAAAATCAGGACTGTTTGGACATAATCGGTTATTGTGGTCACCTTATATGTAGGATCTGTAGTCGTTTTCTTCTTTCATTGTGCGGCCCTTTTGTTCAGAATAGAGGCAAGTTGTCCTGCAGACGTACTCAGAATTTTTTTGCACTGAAGTCTGACTCACAGCTGATGCAATAACAGGAGCGATGACGCCATCCTAATGCCCTGAGCATGCTCAATATACAGACTCGTATTACATATGTTGGCCTCTTTGCAATGCAATGTAAAAGTCAACGCGAGACATAAAAAATTGAGATTAATTTAAAATGAAATATGAATTAATTTTTAATTTTTTTAGATTCTTTTATTATTTAATTGATTCGCTTATTCTCCTCCCTAAAATTGGCTTCATGCCTCTATATTTCCACCTGCTTGGTTTGCGTGCTCAGGTGAAGCATTTAACGATTATTATTATTATTATTAAAATTTTCTCTAATCCTTTTCCCCCGCACGTAATTATTGAGGTAATTTTCTTTTAATGACATGTATACGTTCTTTTGCATTGTTTTCTTTCTGAAACGTATTTCCTATCCTTTAAATTGTATATTTAAGGGGGAAATCCAAGCCCCCACTGTTGTTTTTAAAACTTTATCCCCTGCGACAAGCGAATTTTTTTCAGCTGTCCATATTCATTTGTTTTTTGTTTTCATCACAGCTTAATGTAATGAATAAAGTAATGAGAGAGCAGTCTCCTGATCGAGCTGGTGTTCTTAGCATTCAGGGGATCCTCTGTCGCCATTATCATTTATTTAATGGATTGTCGTTGTTATTTATCGCTACTAATCGAATTAATTATTGGGCTTAATAATAAAGAAAGTTTTTTATGGGAATGAGTGTCACTGTCTTTATCATGATAAATTGAATTAATAGTGAAGTTTCTCAGTCATAAAGTATAGGCGGTGCGCCGTTGTTTGTGTATTTTTTTGATGTTATCAGCGACAAAGGGGGGCTTATAAAGTTTCAAGGGAGAAAAATTTCAATTTGCATAATATTATTTTTTGTTAACATTTTTTATTTTCTTTAAATTCCATTACCTCTGTTTTCATCAGTTTGATATTTTTTTTTGTGTATACTCGCAATGAGAGGGGCTCGCGTAATTATTGACTTAGTTTTCGCTGGAGATGTAAATAAGGGCGACAGGGAATTAAAAAAAAAATTAACTCTTTTTAAACTAACTTGGAGTTAGGGTTTTCATGGAATCGCAAATGGTTAGCAGTGCCGAACGCTCTTTGCACTAGCGGGGGGTTTTAAAATTCCGCCGATGGAAGATATGTAAATATTAGAACGGCAGCGGGTACAATTAAGTTGACAAGCCGCGATAACTTCCGTTTACATGTTAACTTGTGCCGGGGCCCTCAGTCAATCTGCGCATGTTCCGGAGATTCATTAGAATAATAATGACAAGGGTCGACACGAGAGGTCCCTGGCAGTCACGATCTCCCTCTTTCTCATATTCCAGAGGTCACCAAAGGGAACCCTGGGATGTAATGATAATCTTTGGGTTTTCTCTTTCTCTCTCTCTCTCTCTCTCTCTCTCTCTCTCTCTCTCTCTCTTTGCGTGTCCAGCGTTTTCTCTGCTCGCCTACGAGGGTTTCCTTTGCCATTACGGATTAAGACGGTGGGCTATAAATTCTTAATTTCAAAGACATATTAATAAAAAAAAATAACATTGAAGGATGTGAAATTCATCCTAACTTTACTCTCTCGAAATATTTTTTTAATCTCTAATAAGCAGGATAAAATTAAAGGGAGAGCAGCATTTATAGTTTAAAGCTGAAGCGCTTGGAAAGTGAACTGATAAGACATGCAACCGGCCAGCCTATGGATGAGGCTCTGAAGCTTTACCTTTTAGTTTTATGCTAATAGCTGACCATGGGGATAGGGTTATCTTCTTCGCCATTTGAATTTTTATTGATGTATACTTTCTCTGTAGATAGTGTAAGCAAGCAATAGAATCTCTTTGGTTAGATGGGGGATTTTTTTATTATTGTGCTGCGTTAAATATTTATAAAGTAGAGGAAATTTAAGTTGAACATATGTATACAGTGTTCCTCCTCCGTTTACGCGAATTCGCTTTAACGCGGTTGATTTTTTTTTTTTAACCGACTTCAAAAAGGCGGAGGTTCTATGTTCGTCTGTACGTATTTTTAAATTTAAGCAAATAACTAGACAGGAGATGTCACCACAGCTTTTTGTTTGTTTTTTTTCAGCGACATAAGTGCTACCCTTTCGCTCGAATTTAAAAGTTATTGATTTAAAGCGCAATATTAGGAAGTTAGTAACTGCCATCAGATGATATGTTAGTGTAGTTTGTGTACAATTAATATAAATAGATTAATAAATAATGGCGACATCAAGAGGTAAACTGATTAAGAAAAGGACAAGAACCAAAATAAGTGTACAAGAAAAATTTTAAAATTATCCAGGAAAAAATGTTAGTTGTACACAGCTTCAAGTGTAAGATCGATAGCCCTGAGCCCTGTACTAATGTGGGAAAATTTATCAAGCAAGAATGAGTTTGAATGGGTAACCGAGTAGCTGTAAGCTTTGTAATACACACTTTTCTTTATTTAAGCAAATAATGCTTCAAAAAAGTGTAAGATGCCTGAATCTAGGATAACTGTACCTAAAAAGTTTATATCGACCAATTAATAAATACGGAAAGAAATTACTCTTCTATAGAACTTAATCGACGATGGTCTGATCATATCCCATTTCAACAATCTAGACACTTCAATTTTCCTCCAGAAAAAGGAACCAATAATAACATTAGCTGTTTACAATTAACAGTTTTTTTAAAAACAATAATGACCTAATAACAATAAATTCGATTTCAGAATTTTCCATAAAGAAACAACTACTAACAACATAATTCATGCTTCTTTATACTATCTTTGTAACCATAAAATACTAACTTTCATTAACCGTTTTGGAAAAAATTCTTTTAAATCGTCATGATAAAATAAATGAAACCAAAACAATTAAAGATACAGCGTTTACAAACTGATACAATTCTATCTGATAAATTACTATATTAATATATACGTGTTCCCTCTAAGCAGAATTATAAGCCCCAATGGAAACATTCCCATATTTTGAAAGAATTTATGCAATTATGAATTTTTTAAAAAAATAATTTAATATCGCATCTATAGAGTACGCCAAAAAAAGTATCCATATTTTAGCAAATTTGTACAAATTTTTTAATACTAAATTTATTCAGACATCAAGAGATGACTTCAAGCTACCTTTGGCCTCTATAGTTAATAAGAGGTGCTCAAAGTGGTTGCCATTGGCTTCCAGACACTTATTAGCACGGTCAACGTTGGCCAAAGCGTCCATGGGAATGCTGCACATGCCGTTTCAATTTCTTCCCGAAGCGCCGCCAGTATAGCTTGTTTTCTGCGATACCCGAAGTCCTTCAGGGACCACCCATAGTAAAAGTCCTTATCTTTGTACGTTCCCCATTGTTGCTGCTGTAGTCATGATATGTTTCGATCCAACTTTGGACAAAAGTTCATACAAAGCATTTTTTAAAAGTTTGCGTACGTTTTTGGTGGACTCTGGAATTACTGATATGAATAAGGATTTTTTATATAATTTTAAACAATTATTACCACGACAATGCAGATTATACCATCTTTTGGACATTTTTTTTTATTTCTCGTAGCGATGGGATATCTGATAAATGTTATATTGGACAAAAGGACTGCGATATATTTTAAACACATACGCGAACTTGTTCCCTTAACGGCAGTTGAGAAAATACATGTGGGCGGGATTAACTTCTCCTTTCGTAGTGGCCACGCTCTCCGACCTTCCTCCACGTGATTTCTTTATTTGGAGATTTGTCAAAGTCCAAGTTTACGTCTCTAGGTTTGTTCATAGCTACGGGCGAATATCTCGGTTTCTGTCGCAGCTATCCGCACGGCTTACGGGGACCACATATTTCCTTAATCGGGCCAATTCATAAGCATGTACGCGCCTTGGTTTCGGAGTTACACATCTATGCAAAGTTTGGGATTGAATTGCCATATCGAATTTTTGCAAATGTTGCATTAACTTGGAGAGGTCTTCTTTAATCCAAAGCAGTATTTGTCCTTATATCCTTTCCCTAAGATAAATATAAAAAAATATTCGATCTGCAGTATTCTTTTGTTTATGTGTAGAAATGTCCAAACAAGCAAATAAATGCACCCAAACAGATATAGGACATGACACCTGTTGCAACAGATTTAATACTTTTTTAATAAAACTTCTCACCAATAAACTGTCATTAAATGTAAGTGAATTTTAAGTACCTTATATGTGTTTATTATTGAAAGAAATTGATGTACGATCAGAATTATAATACTCTGATTACAGCAATACTGGCTTCTCATACTCGCATACTCTCTAGCTAAATACATTTTTTTTTTTTTTTTGCTAATGCGCCATTCTTTAAGATGGAATTCCTGGAACGCCTATTGAACATTAAAACCGTAGCACGTGCCTAAACATTGAAGTTGGGCGCACTTTCCTTGAATTCCAATTCGATCACTATCATCATCATCGTCATCATCAACACGAACATCATCAGCTAAGGTTTCACCTCGTCGAAGGTTCCTCCTTGATCATTGGACTCCACTCTTCTTGTTTTCTCGTTGCCCTTCAACAACTTTGAAGCACCACCTCCTTCCTCCCCTTCTTCTCATCATCATCATCGCCATCGCCATCATCATCATAGTCGCCGCCGTCGTCGCCATCGACATCATCCTTTCGTTTGAAACGAACACTTGTTTAGCCTGGAATGGCTTCCGGTGACGTCACGAGTGTTAAGAAAATGATCCGAGCACGATTCTGAGCGGGGCGGCCATTATTGCATTGGCCCCTAAAGGTCACAAACTTGCCGGTGTCGTGCTGACGATGGGCTTTCGTGCTGGATTTTTTCTTCTTTTTTTTTTTCAGCGAATGGCTTTTTTTTTCATTGCTCCTTTATTTCTTCTTTTTTTAATCTCGTCGTTGGAAGAAAACAGACAAACAAGAATGGTGGGTAAAATATTACGCTGCAAAAATGATCGCGTTGCTAGATAAGTGGCTGGGTTAGAGTAAGGAGCATCCCAATAGTATTCTTAGCAGTGTTTTTGTGTAAATTGCTTGCAAGGAGTGGAAATCCCGTCGGAATAAAATTTCTTTAAAACTTTCTTGTTTTGACGAGGGGGTACATTCATGAGACTCCTCTCACTCTCTTCATTTTCGTTTTCTCTTTTTCCATTAAGAATTTACGGTTGTATCCCCTCGCTCTTAACTTCACGTTGGGATGTCGTTTATCACGTATATCCAATCCGCCCTTTCCAGAATGGATAGGTGAAATAAAGAAAATGGGAGGTAACGGTAATTACAAGTTGGCGGACTTTTCTCGTTAATCGACTTTTCTGTTCGATGAAGTTTTAATTTCCCTTCCCTTTACCGGGTTCATCCCATTTTCCCTCCTTTCAAGGAATTTAACCACAGAAGTCTCCCCGTTGGTATTCCATCTCCTCCTCCTCCCTTCTAGTCCATTTCACCTTTTCACTTTGCTTCAGCGACGACGTTACCTTGTTTTATCCCACCCCACATTTTCTCTCCCACAACCTGGCCACTTTTCTTTCTCCTTTACCCCTCCTTTGGAACACCCTCTGGCTATTTTGGGTTAAAAGTAGTCATTATGTGGCGAGGTTTCTTGAAAACCACATGACAGGATGGGATTTTGATGTTCGTGCCATAAGTCGAAGTGGAGGAAATGTTGATGGAAAGAAGAAGAAGAAAAAAACAAAGGAAGTGCAGGAATATGTAAAGATTTTTGTGGGATGAGGGAGGGGGATTGTATAAATTTTATGCGAGCGCACAAGCGACATCATCTGCCTCTGACTGGAATGAATTTTTTTTTCTCTGAAATTATACGTTTAGGTTTACAGAAGGGAGTTTTTCGTTTGAATTAAATGGTTTTTGATTTTTTTTAAAATTTGAAGTGAGTCACGATGAAGAGAAACGCTTTTTTGGAAAGAGGGGCATAGGGAAAGAAAAAAAATAAAAGGATCACATTTGGTACTGTTTGATTGGTTCCATCTGGTATGCCCTCTCCTAACCTCTGAAGGTGGGGTTTTTATAAAAAAAGAATTTATTTTTTTCCAAATACTGTATAAAGCTCTTTATTATATGTTTCCTTTATATGTGCCACCTGGTCTAGCGAAGTCTCAACCGAGTTGTCAGAATCTGATTTTACACTGAATGAGGCAATTCCGGATTTTGTTCCGTCATGGTCTAGAACCTAGGCTGCTCTATGTATTTTTAATGAATTTTGAAATTTCATTATACAGTATATAAACCAGTTGAGAACGGATGGTACCTCTTTACCATAATGATGTTTAGTTACTGTATTCAAATTAAAAGCCGAATATTTTTTGATTTTGACTTCAAATTCGAATAAAGCGTCTAAAAGTAAGTCAAAGCTATGAATGACTTCCCAACGTGTCCTTTAAAGTAAACGTGTCCTTGACCAGTTTCGAAGGACCAAAATGTTAACTTTAACCACCATTTTGGGCATGTTCCCGAATAGAGAGGACATATGTGCCCATTATATAACTTTTACTTGCTGTTTGATCTATCCAAATCTGAAGTTAAAATTAAAAAAAAATCGATAAAAATTGGCAACAGAACGACCGATTTCGCAAATCCTGTGATGATGTTTTTAACATCGTAGACCAGAGGACTAGATTATAACAGACCTGGATAATAATCCTGAATTATTGCAGTATGGGGTGGCAATCTTTTTTTTCTTCTTATGAACTTGGCAAAACGTAGGTCATTGAGTAGCTTTAAAAACGAAAACGTAAAGCGAGACTTGATTGAATAAATGGAAGAAAAATGTTACTTTAAGTGTCAATATTAATTAAAAATTATAAAACGGAATGAAAAAATTACTTTATCTGAGAATGGGAGACAAACAGATCAGACACACACAAACAAACTCTACCAAAAATTTTTACAGTGTTTCTAATCTGAATACTGTTCTAGATATTGGCTGAAACACCTACCTTTGACAAAGTCTGTATCGTGTTTCAATCAATAGAATATTATCTAGTGATCAATGGCAAAGACGAAAAACCCCGAAATTCGACATCTCGGTTATCGAGATGATTGATAGATCAATACAGGGTGTTTCTAAATGGTCTGTACAAACCTTGAGGATATGTCCCAGGGACCAAAGCAAGCAGAAAATGTCATATGAACATGGGGTCGAAAATGCCTAGGGGGTATGGTTAGAATATAAGAGGTGCCAAAAATCATAGAACCGCTTGAATAAATGTCAGTGTATTAGTTTATTAAATTCTGAATAATATTATTAAATTATAACCAGTTTAGAGTCGCATTAATAATATTTGAGATGAATATAATAATAATCATGACACCACTCTTTTTGTAAAAAAACATCCTGTCATCGGCGCAACCCTTGCTATTAAACAAGTTTTAATTACTCACATATGAATCCTTTTTTTTCTATAGGTTATCAGTTGCACATATTGTGATAAAATTTTATGATTGACGAGTCGAAGATGAGATTAGATCATCCGGTAAATTTCACTTGTAGATTTTATGGAGGTCAAGAATAAAAATGTTTTTGACGATAAAATTTATGTTCATATGTTTAAAAATAAATATTCATAAAATTAAACTTTATGATTCACCCATTCTTATGTCATGTAATTAATACTCCCTCTGTCCGAAAATAATGGTGTACAATACGAAATAATTTTGAAATGTCTACCATATTTTCGGACAGAGGGAGTATAATATAATGCTAATTTATATCAAATAAGGCTAAACATAATTTTATTTAAAAAAATATTTTATAAAATTGAGAACTGCGATTTAGATTATCCTATTCAGATCGCTAACCACGTAGAAGAAGAGGCTACGGAAATTTACGTTTCTGTTCTTAGGGTAATAAGAAAGAGTAACATTATAAGTGCTTTAGAAGTACGGTCCTATGAGTAGACCAGCATTAACTTAACGTTGTACATATAGGGGCACATAAGATTTTGAATCTTAAAAATTACTTCAGGATCTCGACTTTTGTGGCAGTTATCCTTACGAAAATTAGATGGCTTATAGGGATTGCATAGACCGTTAATCGCTCTGATTTACTCGCAAGTACGTGCATTAGTTTCGGAGATACACACTCAAATTCTACATGTTATAACAACAATTATTGTGGGAAAATAAGCAATTTATAAAGCTGATAATTATTAATGTACGTAATTCATTACGATTGTGCGCAATGGCTGATTCAATTCATGTCTCTTCAATGTAAATAAAATATTGAAAAAATTAATATCTGTACTTTATTATTTAAAAAATACCCTCTACATATATATTTTATAAATTGTGTATAAAACGGCTTCAACAACAATTAGTTGTTCTAGAAGTGGGCACTTTCATTTAGAAGTGTGACTGTTGGCCTTTTCTGAAAATACGTATCCAAAATTGTCTCCTAGTTTGTACTTGTTTTCCCTGTAATTCTCAGAGTACCTGGCATCAGCATCTGGAACTGTTGAATTAACATTCGAGTTTTGTTCAAAATTAGCGTTATTAGAGTTGTTTTTTTTTGATAAGTACTATACAGGCAGATTTAAAAGAAGCGCAGTTACTGACCATCTTTAAATGATTGAAGTGAATGTACTTTTTGAGAATGTATTTCCACCGATTCAGGGGCGTGTGGAAAAATCCAGACTGAAAAGCTTTGAATTTTGATTAATCATTATCTTGTACTCCTTTTTTATGGTTTTGTGTTCCGTATGGGAAAAAGGAGGGCAATTGGATCGCCAGAGTGAAATGGCAACGTATTATTAAAGGGTGTTATTTATAAACATAAATTGCATTAGCTCTTTCGAATGATGACAGGAATGAACCGGAGAACTTTTAACTTGTTGTAATAAGGTTAATTTCTTTATCACGATTGATAAAAGAAAACAGACTTTCACACTTCTGTTCCTTTCCCTTCTTAATTAATAAATTATTTCTTTTAATCTCGTTTCATTTCAACGACAACTCTCATCCGGCGTCGGTTTGCGCTTCATGTAGCCATTGCGATAGGAAGGTTTTTAAAAGGGGAACAAAAAATTTAGTAAATGAACCTTGTACCGGTTTTAGATGAAGCTGAGGATCAAAATTCAAAGTTCATGGATGGAGGAGATTGGGATTTAGGTTGAGGGAAATTTTTTTTTCTTTTTTTATTCCTTAACGTCCTCCACTCGAAACCATAAAAGTTAATGCGGTGTTGATTTATTGCGACAGGAATGTTCATAAATTATCGACCCGCTGTTTATATTGATGTAGACTTGTAGCCTGGGAAATGAGTAGTATCAAACGAATGGCAATAAACGCCTCGAGCTAGAGTGTGGGAGTTGAGGTAGGGGGTGGATTAAGGAGATCCGTGAATTAGGTATACGATCTCACGGCTTCTATGGATTTGATCTTTGATTTGAGCCTTTAAAATTGCAAGCCCTCTTATTGAGAGAGTAGTGTTGTCTTAATTTTATTACCGTTATCGCCTTACCGGTTTAGTTTGCATTACTCGAGGGGCTATTGAGAAACTCTGTAATTTGTGAAACCATTAAATGAATTTTAGGCGCTACAAGTTTGCATTATTGATGTTTTAGTTATAGTAACAAATTTGGTATTGTTGATATTTTGTATTTTTATAGCATTGTCCATTAAATAATTAATATGCGTGTTACCGGCAAATAAAAAAAAAACCATCATTGTATTATAGGATGTGTAAAATTTTAAGACTCTTAAACATTGTACACATCGTCTATATACAATTTCTAAATCAGTAGACTATTCTTACAAGGGAATAGTCTAGAATCCAAATCGTTTATACGGGACTATAATCTGTTGGAATCAATTGATAATTCACATATTAGCGCCACAGTAAATTTTAAAGCTTGCACCTGATCCTCCCGCAATTTTTCTAATTCTCGAAAACAAAAAAGAATTTTATTTCTTGATTTTGAAATTTAGCTGTCACTCACTACAGAGCGTGCGCGTCGCATGAACCAAAATGGCGTCTCCACAGCAACAAGTATATTCGGGAAGAAAATCAGTAATGCTAAGAAATTACTGGCGATTGTATAGAGGCGTTATGCCTGATGGGAAAACCAGTAAATATAGTCCGAGAAGTTTCTGGCAGCTGTTTAAAAAGTCTAACGGATGCCGCACGCAAATGCACAAATCACGTGAATTTTGTAGTATTGTTTCATACAATAAATTTGAAAGATAAAGAAGATCAGGCACATAAAATTGCTATTATATCATGTGGTTTGAGCATTTACGAGGGAAAATCAAAAAGTAACATTATTTATTTTTTTACGAAAACTTTGTGGGAAAAGTGGATATACCTTTTTGAACTTGTCGCCTTCCCCTATCGTTTAAAAGCACCGTGAAGGTGCTGACACCTAGTGGAGGCGTGCAATCGTAATCAGCAGGATAGCGTCGTTGATCACATCGTCCACGCTGGAAGAACAAAAAGCTGTATGTAATACGTTTCCTTCATGCGAAAGGTCGTCCACCCAAGGAAATTCACACTGAAATGTAGAAAGTGTACGGCAACGACTGCATGACCGATGCAAATGTGTGGGCATGGTGCAATAAGTTTACCGATGTGAAGTGCGCCGGTAGCTGTACTCGCAAAAAACTGACTTCTATGCGATGGGCATTCATAAACTTGTACCACGATGGGACAAATGCCTTAATCGCAATGGCTCATACGTAGAAAAATAATCAGAACATTGATGTGTACTTTGTATATTTTGTTTTTTCATGTCTGCTCCAGCACTTTCTTAAAAAAAAAAAAAAACACGTTATTTTTTGATTTTCCCTCGTACCTGCGGCATCGGTTGAACGTTTAGACACAGCATTGGAAATGCAGTAAACAATCCGAGGGAGCTCGTCGTCGTGTTCATGAAAAGTTGAAGAAATTTGAGCGAGATTTCAGTGAAGCTCGAGGACATCAAGTTAACGCGCTGACAAAAACAGCGTTTTTTAAGCGGCTCTATATGTATCCGCACAAAGTGCAAACAGTTCAACAGGCTCCTGTGGAGTCGTCATTTTGTTTTATGCGATCGCGGTGGTGTGTATTGAGCAATAGTTCAACTTTAAAACCATGAAATAGAATTAAATTAGTTTAATTTTTTGTTATCTTATTACCATTACAATCTGTAATTTATCCCCATTTGTTTGCGATGGTTAAGTGGAAAAGTGGAAGATTTTAACGGATTATTTTAATATTTTATTGTTTTTAAAAGAAAATAGGCAAGCAGGAAGAATTAGAGGTTTCAAAGAATGATGGCAAATGCTACAAATTATTTTTAAAAAAATACCAAAAAACAGGTGCGTATCTATGAATATTTAATGCCGAAGGGTAGCTCCACAGATGGCAACGTCCGTCAAAAAAAAATTGAAATCAAGAAAGCACAAAAAAACACAAAACAACTGGAAAAAAATATGCATTTTAAAATGGCGTGTCTTTAAAATCTTTAAAAATGTATCCATATGTGAATGTCAGCTGAAAGCCGGTCGGGGATCTTGAATAGTGTAGTCCCAGTCTGTTATGTCGTTTCTCTTCCTTATGACGAAATTATCAATTTCTTTTAGTCAAGTGTAGAACCACCAAACTCTATAAAAGAATCTATCTCGTAACTATTTACAACATCAGTCCACGGTGAGGATTTGAAAGGTGCGTGGGAGACAAGATGCTACATTTTAAATAAGAAATGTTTCTGTGGACCATGCATTTCAAAATGTCATTCGAGTTCAAATTGCTTCAATTAATAGACGCCTAAAATGATGGAATGTTTATCAGAAATTTCTCACCTGAATTGTTAATAAATTGTCATTAAAGTTTTAGTTTATGGTACAATTACGCGTCTAATATTGTATCTATCTGAAGGCTATAAAGTTGTAATTGAGGGGAATTAAGCGAAAGTATTTCTTGATTATTTTTTCGTAACCGTATCAAGAAGAGAGAGAACCTGTTTTAAAAGATAACTCTAGGTGCTTTGCATAGAATGATGTTTTTTTGGTCTTTTTTTTTTTTTTTTTTTTGATGTTTGTAAGTTTATTCTTTATCAGTGCTCCGAAAAGCAAGATTTGCCATTTTGATTCTGATGGTGCTCGCTTTTTGGAGTAAAACTCACCTGTTTACCCTTCAACCTCAAATGTCACTTCGCTACAATCACTTAAACTTGAGTGCATCTCGAACGATGTTCATTGACCTGAGTCTGGTCGAATGAAATAATACAGGTTTGTTTTGTTTGTTTGTATATGTACACCGGACGGAGAACCTTTCTTTCGTTTCCCTCATTTCTTTTGATATTTAAATTTCCCAATGAGCCGCTCATGAGAAGCAATTGGTTTGTTATTTGGAAATTTTCATTCATCTTCTCCTTCTCATTATTTTGCCTTTCAACTAGTGGAGAAGCACATCGTGCCATTTAAAGCAAATAAATAGGTTGACGAGCCATCTGTTCCGATGATTGGGTTCTGCGCAAGTATTCTCGTCATGGTACCAGCAGTTGCATTCCTATGCCTCCTCCTCCTAAGGACGATTATTATTATTGTTTGTGGGTCTCTCTCTCTCTCTCTCTCTCTCTCTCTCTCTCTCTCGTGTGTCTGTGTAAATGTGTGCGCGCATCTGCCGTTTGAATTTAAATCCGCGCTCACGCTCTTCCTTTATGATAAGATCTTGACAGGACCCTCATTAAAAGGTGACTTGACCGGTCGTTTTCCTCCCGGGGAGGAGCATCAAATGCGGCGGCAGGTGATCGACTCGAATGCCGTATGGATTGATATTCGCCCGACGGTGGAAGCCGTTTCCCCTTTACCCGTCCTTGACTCAGTTTGTCTTAGTTTTATTTCTCGCCGACTGTTTCGTGAGGAGAGTGGTTTTATACCTTGATGGGAAAATAAATTAATTTTGGATTGGAATGTTAAGTAGATGTTATGCAACTGGAAATCTTATTTATACTGGAAGGTTGAAACGCGATTTTTTTGACTTGTTTTACATTTAACGGTAACGCTCAAACGCGAAAAGATATAAATTTTTCTATCTATATCTCTTTAAAGGGGAAACCTAAAAATGTCAGAGTAAGCATTAAGACACCGGAACATTCTGAAAAAAAATTCTGTTTTGGAAAAGACTTGGAGTATTACGTACTTAATGATTACAAGTTATAATAAAGATTTTTCCCATCAACTTTTCTTGTAAACTGTAGCTTCTCCAAAAAAGCAATTGTTACAATACGTTCTCGAAAATAATTAGCAACTGCATATTCTATCTAATAATAGTTTGCAAATTCAATATTTTGGACTTGTACACCATCTTCATGGGTATAAAGATAAAATGCCTGTTCATCATGCATTTTGATTCGTGGGCCGTGATAAACCCTTTTCAGAGTTTGAGAAGGGACAAATTAAAGAATTGCATGAAGCTGGTTTGTCCAACAGAGAAGTGGCACCTAAAACGTTCTCATCAAGTCGCCTAAAGCAGTATGCCAAGAAGAGAACTTCAGCCCGACCACCGTCTTTGACGCATCGTCAAAAGCGAACGAATGCTTAGAAACTGAACCGCAAGTTCTAAAGAAGTTGCATCAATCAATGTTTCAAAATCTACAGTATTGCAAGAGCTTCCAAAGTTCTGAAATACAAACGAATGAAAGGTGTTCCTCCATTGAAGGATTCACATAAACAAAAAAGATTTGTGTGGGCTCATTTTTTGATGTTCTGGACTTCCCCAGTGGCTAAGTGTACTATTTAGTGACGGAAAAAAATTAATTTGGACGGTCCTGATGATTGGAAGTGCTACTGGCACGACGTCCGGAAAGATGAAAAACTGTTCTCAGCTCGAGAACAAGGAGTGTCAGTACTGGTTTGGGTTGGGTTTGAGCTGGAATGGAAAATCGGATATCGTGTTTATTTCTGGTCGTAGACTGCAGCTGACTATCAGACCATGCTGACGAGTCATCTTTGCCTGTAGCAGAACATCTATTCATGGTACTTGAGATGAACATCTACTCATGGTATTTGAGATGACTATTAGCCGGGTCGAGTTCTGGTTGTTTTGTGATGTTCTTTTACAGAAATCTTTTTATTTGCTTTCCTGTGATTATGTCGATTGATTGTTACGAAAACCGGAGAAATCAATCAAGCTTAGCTGTTTTAAATCTATATCTTTATACCTTCCTTGTAATCTAGATACCGTTGTACGTGTATATCATAGCGGGTGACCGTTTCAGAAATTCTTGATCTAGATTCTGGCTTTTCCAATGCTTACACCCATTCATCGTTCGAAACCACTCACAATTATCCCGGTCGACCATTTCGGTACGATATCATAACACTAAATGAAGCTTACAACGTTAGTCAAATATGCTACCTATTAATCCTACCTGTACGTGGAATGACTCACTATTTCGAGGTAGGAGTGTGGACACATCAATATGCAAAAAAATAAACAATTTTTATACATTTTTGAAATGTTATAATTCTTCCTTCTTCTAAAAATTTTAAATAAGGAAGTAGAGGGCTAACTGTTTTTAAGCGAAATATGGGCGCTACTTTAAGAAGTATTTCAGAGTGGTTGCTTTGCCTTTGTTTTCGTTACGTATATTTAAAGGAAAGTGTCAGAGTGTGTAATATGTAAGCGGCCTTTAGCTTCCCCAAATATTATTTTGATGCTTAAGAAGACATGCATAGTTTAGCTCTTGGGTTTATCCAGCTGTGCACTTAGTTCTTGTTATTTGATAGGACTACTTCATTAAATAAAGTGAGTTGAACTTAAATCACGAGGTTAAAAAAAAGCCTCCTCCATTCGATCCCCCTGACTCATTTCCATAACAGCTGCCTTTCTCTTAAGAAATAGGAAGTAGAATGCGATCGCCGAAAACCTCTTTTCATTACAAGGAAAAGTTCATCATGGAAATTATTTGGTGCAGCCGCTGTGTGTCAGGTGTTTTGTAGGGTGAAATTAAATGGAGGGTTTATTTTTTTAAAGGGTCTGGTTTCTAATGTGGTTTTTCCTTTTTCATTTTATTTTATTTTTTTGTTGTTGTTCTCTTTGTAGAGTGTTGGATATTTTTTTTGTCTCGCGCTCTTTTAAAGGCAAAAAGTTTTTCCCCAAGAAGCGCCAAAAGTTTTTAAAGACGTGGAAGTTTTCTCATCACGTCTAAGGAAGGGAATTGTCGCTGTTGTCGCCGAATTGTCGCAGTGTGGCTCATTGTTTGTCGCTCGAGCGTGCGTTTATGGCAGGAGCCAGGACACACATAGGCAGACACACACTCGCACACATACACACACTTTTTCTTTCTTTCCCTCCCAATTCTATCTCCTTCCTCTTTTCTTAGCCTGCTCTTCTTCCCATCTGCCTGCCTGTCTGTGGTCGGTGGTGCCCCTCCTGCGCATTCCCCTATCCGTTTTGTGCAATGGTCTCTGACCGATGGAAAACTAACATTTCTTTTATGGTGTTAATTGGTGTCCGTGCAACTGGCCGTGGAGTCGGAGTCTCTTTTCCCTGTTAACCTTAGGAAGCAATTTAGAGCAAGCTGCGCCTGCGCGATAATTTGATCAGGCTGTAAACGAAGACGCTCGCAATTACGGATTGAGTTCGCCTTGATTAGTTGTTGGAAGCGGTCTACGTCAGCATCCCTCTGTCTTCTCTTCTCCGCCTGTCTTTACCTCTCTCCCTCTCTCTTTTGCCTTTTTTTATCCTCTCCTCTTGTATATCTATTTTTTCCTTGGTGCCTTTTTCCTTCATCCTTTTTTCTCTTTCTTTCCCCGCATCTTATTGCTTATGTTGTCGTTGTTCAGAAGGATAGTTTTCATTCGCCGAGTAGACGAGAGGCTGTAAGTAGATGGTAATGGGGAGGGATGGTTGGTTCGACGCCACCGCTACTCGTTAAGCGGCCCACTTTTAAATGTGGCCAGCATCGAGGTTCCCTCTCTGGCCCCATAAGCTTCGCCTACCCCTCCTGCACACTCCCATCTCGTCACTTCTTACACATTCCCAGGATTGGTGAATCCAGGTAACGTTTATTGCAGCTCAGTTGCTCAGGTAGAAAGGGATAGGGAGCCAGGGCTGTTGGAGATCGAAGCAAGTGTTGAGTGAATTAGGTGAAAAGGGAAGAGGACGTGCCAAAAATTTGATATTGGATCTACTTTTCTCTTTTTTTGGATTTATTTAATAAAAGAAAATTATTCCTTGCAATTATAGAGTTTGTACTAAAAATTAAGAAAAATGTTCTGTTTAAGGATTTACTGAATTCTTATTTTGACAGAGACCTGCTCTTTTGCAAAAAACAGTGTTTTCTGTATATAATACTTTAAACGAATATTAATATACTGCCTTCTTTTTTATGCATATTACAACGTACATGTATAAAGGTTTAAAAGGAATGAACTGCATCATAGCAGTTAATACCTACTTCCTCCACAATCATGCACACAGTCGATCTTCGATCCTTCATAATCAGTACCAAGTTGGTCTCATTGATTACAAAATGTAAAAAACCTTTTATAAACCTGGAATACACAAAAATATTTTGATTAATTCATGATATCTTGTAATATTTTAACGCAAGGCATGGATTATATCATCCGGGTTTTAACATACAACATTGACAAAATAATCCACGGCACCAAGACGAAAATTTATAATTTACACGAATGTTGATTCGTAGAAAGTACATGCATAGAAGAAAACCAATTGCTTATGTTTTGAGAAAATTAAATGATTTTTTATTGGACAGAAAACATTATGGATTCATAAACTTGCCATATACTGTTCTCTATCTTACCAATGACCTCTGAATGACGTGCTAAATCAGTGGAGAGATGAAAAAGTGGAGTTGTCTGCAGACGACGACCATCACCTACCAAATGTGCCCAGTAAGAGAGAGAGATCTATCCAAGGCAATGTGTCTAAAGTTTGGAGACAAGAATTTGTACTGGAGAGATGACTTGTGTGGTCGGGCGTTATTTTGTTGAAGAATAAACCCCAATTGCCATGAAAAGAAGCACATCTCAACGATTCGTAGAATATCCATGTTTGGGTCTTTTTTTTTTATACATGATTCGTAGAATGTCCTCAACGTACTTTTTACAAAAGTGGTCTGGCTATCAAATGAAATGGCACCTCAGACCATAACTTCCTGTTATGCGTTTGACAGTGCTGATTCCTGCTGTACCTGGACCATGAGTATGTATGTCCAAACATATCTGCGAAATTTTGATCACTTGCATATCCGTCGAAATGTAATTGCGTATGAAGATTTGTTACAATTAGTTCAATTTTGTGGCGGGCATAGATTATTTTGTCAAAGACGTCTATGGCATTTTATGATAAGGTTTATATCAGTATAATACCATTGGCGCCCGAACAGGGACAGTGTTTGTTTTTATTTCTCAAATAATTGGTTTTCTAATATATAAAAGAAAACTAAATAATTTACTGCAGTCGAGTTCATTTTAATCTACACGTTTACAATATATAAATCAGATTAGTCCGATCCAGTTTGATAAGGTAATTTTAACTCAGATTTAATGTATAAATTTCTACATTGAGTCAGTCGAACAGCCAGATATCCCGTGCTGTTTAGTTGAATTTGAAATGCTTCCTGATTCCTGACTGTTTGTATTTGGAGGCCTGCGATTGGGTGGAGCCGTGCCCACTTAGTAACTGCTGGAGTCTCGAGTTACTAAATTAATGACGGCATTATTACATCAGTTACAAATAATAACAGATTGAAGCAGTTACGAAGGGAGACAGATTCGGACTCAGGAAGAAAACGTCGAGCCAATTAAGAAATCATGTATCTGAGAGTTAATAAGGTTTTATAGATGTCAGGAAAATCAAACAATGTTACAAATTTTTAACAGCAAGCAGGTCACTTTTAATGTGACACCAAGTAAGCCATCTTTCAATGTGACACCTAGTAATCAAAATATGCATATTCATGGTGAATAAAATCTTTGTGGAAAATATGGTATCCATAGTAATCATGGTACTTTTTTCTTTTATTCTATAAAAATTACAAAATATATGTTCAGCAGAAGATTATCCGGAAGAAAAATGATTCTAAGGATATTAAGTAAATTTCTTTTCAGTTCTGACAATTACATTATAACCGTGTGCGACTGTAATTCTTTTAGTTTGTGTATCTCCCAGTTGAATTTTCACTTGTCTAGATTCACATGGGCCCTCATTGGATATTTCTAATTGAATCATTGAAAATTCTAGTGACATGTTCCTTAATTACATGTTCGTTTAATTATAAGTGTTTTGTAATTACTAATTTGAAATTTTTATTACTTGCTACAAACCATGTAGATCTGAGGAAAGAAAGAAATAGTTTGGAAAACAAATTCACTTCTTCATTCCTGCTAATTGTGGTTAGAATGCCTGAAACTGCAATAATTGTTATGCATTGCGAGATTCACTGACGATAAGCTAAATTGAAATAACGTTTGCTTAATTGAATGTTCTTTTTAATATAAAACAAAAACAGAGATTTTTTAAATAGCATATTTGCGCAAGCTCCTGAAATTGTACGGTCTTACTAAAGGGGATGGCGAAGGCGGAGATTAAAGAGCCGTGAATGGGGTTCGTGCTCCCGCTTCCCATTCCATTCCCTCTCGGCAGTAGTGTGGAGTGGAAATGTTGGCTAAGCATTCGGTTTAACCCCTTGTTGAATTAGTCTGTGATTTAATGAGGGAGAGCTTCTCCCGTTTGCGAAGTTTGCTGTGGATGACGTTGGATTGACCACGGGAACGCCAAGAATGTCGCTCGCCATTATTCTCTCTCTTTCTCTCTCTTTTCATGGGGGTTGGCTGGCTGGCTGTGTTTGTCGGAATGCCTCGTCGGAAACGAATGCGGTGGAATGGTTCATTTCTGTAAGCGTTTTAAAGCGAAGGGAAGAAAGTGGAGACGCCGGCATCGATGGGGAGGATTTCATTCGGGGTTTTGAACGGATGGGAATATGCATTGGAGTTTGGCAGTCGCGCCATTTCTGCCGCTGCTGTAGAAGACAACTCTCCCCCCCCCCCCCCCCCGACACAGTGCCAGATTGAACTTCGGCGATGAAATGATAATTTTCTTTGAGAGTACTGATGTATTTGATTCAAGAAATAAATAGGTAGCTATTGGAAGTAGAATTTATCTTTTCGCGTTATACCTTGAATACTAAAGCAGTTCAGAAGATCGACCCCTTATTGGAGTTTTAAATTTTTAAATTTTTATATCGGAATAAAATGTTTTTTTAAAGTGGCGTTTTAAGTTTAATTCATTATATATCAGTTTATTAAAAATAAAATGGAAGCTTTATGGATTACTTTTTTTCGAATTTAAATTAGGCGTATAAGGTATTTTAAAATTAATACTAGAACACCCGTTAAACAAAAATGTGGACCCAGATAGATTTTTATACTTTTGATAACAAGACACAGGATAGTTATTTTTGGTTATTATTATTATTATTATTATTATTATTATTATTATTATTATTATTAT
>JAHWFO010006931.1:2481965-2497016 GCA_023313115.1 Rhysida immarginata | reverse complement strand
ATTATTATTATTATTATTATTATTATTATTATTATTATTATTATTATAGCAAATATCGCATTAAATTTACAGTTACTAAGTTTTTTTCCACTTTATAATTTCAAATCCTAACCAAGGACCTAAGAGCTATTAAGGTAGCGCCTGAGGATGTATAAGCAGTTCTGTGTGGGGTAATTTTTTGCAAGGCGAGGATGTTTAAATCTATAAGTTCAAAATTTCTCTGTGTCTAGGTGACGTCTTCGGTAACTTCTCAATAATTAAGATGACTGCAGCATCCTTATTATTATTATTATTATTTGACTTCAAACTTCGTCGTGTTATAAGAAATTGCGGTATATTTACAAACCATTCTTTATGGAAGGTGGCGTAACTACAGTATATCAAAAATAGTTTTTTTCCCCCGGGTATGCTCAAATTAAATACTTGAAAATGTTCTTCATTTGTGGCACTAACAATATCCAGTCGATAATCAGTTTCTCGCCTATTTCACCCACTTCTTATTTCTGGCCATTATTGTTCCAATGATTTCTGCAGTTCGTTAAAGTCCGTAAAACATCCTTTGAAATGTTTGAATTTGAATATTATAAAAATAATAATGTTCTTTGATATAAGGCATGATAGAGTTGGATTATTCTTAGGTTCAGTTAATATCCATCATTAAAATGCGTTTAATTATTAATTTTAGAGTTTACGACAAAGACTATGATTGTTCCAGAAAATAAGGAGAGAAAAACGTAGTTTAAAAGTGAAAAAAAATACAGTGAAACCGAGATGATTATAATAAATATTATATAAAACAAAAAAATTTATAGAAAATATTTAAAAAATTAAAAATTAAAAAAGTACCCAAACGGAAAAGGGCAAATCATTTTCTCGATTGTGGGGCAAATTATTATTGTCATTATTGCTCGTTGTTCACTGAGAAACACGTTGTTTTGGTAATATTCTTATTCGAATTCTCCATTGTTCGCTTGTAAAGATGCAATGGCTGATTTCAAAATCTATGCCATTTTCAGTCTTATTTTATTATTTTTTTGAAGGACTAAAGTGACCCTTGGTGATTGCGTTTGTGTAGGCCAAGAATGATAGGCGGTGGAGTGAAATTTAGAGATATCCGTTACTGTTGCACACATGTTCATTTTCTTCTTGTGTATACATAACACAAATTCTTGCTCACTCAATGGAGAGGAGGAAATTAAAGGTGGAACAGGATGTAAGAGTTGATTATTATTAAAAATTGAAAAGCGTTGTTCTCGTGGGTGTAGATGAGATTTTTCTCCTGTGAGATAAGAAGTCAGATTGGGGAAGGAGGCGTCGAAAAACTCGCTTTTGTTAATTATTATTACTATTAATAAACGACTTTGGAAGGTTATAAATGTATAATTAGTATTGAGTGATTTATTACTTTTTCTGAATAGATACCAGAACATTTTACTTGTCTGTGTACATTATTTCTTGTATTCTCATTGAATGCCTTGGGACCATTCCCACATATATCATTATAAGAATGGAATGAAGAGGGACAATCTCAGCGCTTTTGGAAGAAATTTTTAAAATTATTTCCAATCCCTCCACACTCCGATTATTCTTCTGCTGGCACCACCAGTTCTTCTTCCTATCTCGTTTATATACAGTGTTCGTTTTATTTTTTTCTTCTTCACCCAAAACACTATAATAACCTCCTCCCGCCTCTCTCCTCCCCTACTTTCAATTCCGAGGAAAAAGTGAAGAGGAGGAACTTTGCGCACCTGCGCAGTCCACTGACGGAGAAAAGTACGAAATCATCTGGGCACGGAGCCAGAAAACCGTACTGATCGCTCCCGAATTCCTAATCATCCAATTGGAAAGGGAGGTGGTGGTGGATAGTTGTAGGAGGTGGGGGGTTGAAAAATAAACCCACAGCTGCAGACAAGACGTGCGGGGGAAATGAATCCGAGAAATTCCGAGCGGGAAGATTTCGAACCCGCCTTTTCCCTTCTTTGCGTTTTATTACTTAATTCTGGCTTTTTTGTGTTTGGGAAGACACAACAAAACCCGTCGTCGGCACGGAGACAAATGACATTTACATCCTCCTCGCTGCGAATCTAAGGACCGCTTTTTATTCAGTTGAATACGAGCTTGTTTATCTTTGATCACTAATTTAATCGCCTAACTCAACAAAGAACCAGTGTCTTCTTTGTTAATATGAATCGATTAATATTTCGTTATTTTTGCTTCTAAATAAAACGTAATCTCCCTTTCGGCTTCTCTGATTATAAAGATATTTCAGCGCAATATTAATTCATCTTAAAGAACTTCGCAATCATTCTGCGAAATAAAAAAGTTGTTAAGATAAGCATACAATTTTGTATAAGGAATGTTGAAATTTAGTACATATCTCCGAAATAAAGAATAAAGAGAAAATTTAATAGAAGATATCTTTTTCTAAATTTTTTATTTAAAAAAAAGAAATACGCGAGAAGAAATAGGACTGATTATAAATCTGACTGTAGCTGCATCTCTTGTTATTTCCTACATAATAGTAAATAATTTGTACTAGAATATCTTTAGAAGAAACATAATTACAAACAGGTTAATCCAAAGCACACGCCTTTTCTGTTGGTATCGAATTTGGGTAAATATGGATCCATATTTTCAATTTATTATTTTATAAATCCATCCATTCAATTTATTTTATTGTCAATAGAATTATTTTTTGTTTTGTGCATTATATTACACACATTACCATTTGATCGCAATTATTACGAAGCATATTCTCACTTTTGGACTTTGGTGCAAGAAAAATAAAAAATTAATTCTCAAATGCATGCCACCTCAATTCCTAAATTTAAACCAGATATAGCATTCCTTAAAGAAATTAAAAACTAATAAGATATTTTCAAACGTTCTACAATTTACTTGAAGATTAAACTCTGTACGAAGCTAATATTTGTATAGCAGTTGCGTTTCAAAATTAGTTTGTTTTCCCATACATGTGTAAATTTTTAAAATGAATTATACAGCGTATTACATTTACAATTTAATCTTCTACCTTAAGATCTTGCAGTGTTTGATGTTCAGTTTGAAACAATCAATAATTTTGCAGCAATTCTCGGAAATTCAAAAGAAAAGGCAAAAAAGGAAGCAAAGTTGATGACTGCTACTGCTCTTCTTGATGTTAACGATTCCAGAGCTATTTCCAGTGGGGGACAGACAATTATGATTTATTTGCTTTTTTTTTAGTTCTAAGAAAATAAAAAGAAATTAATCTCTCCGAGAGGGTATAGGAAAACAGTGGAAATGTATTTTTTACTCCTTTTATCGCACTTTTTAATCTCGTGTTTTCTTTTATCAAAAATTGATTTTATCGAAGGTACTATGTAGAAAATGTAAAAGAGCTTTATATTCTTTCGTTTCTCATGATTTCCGAACGAATGACATATCACATATTTGAAAACGGTAATAGTTCTAAAGACCACGCTGCTACTTCAATTTGGTCCAAACTTCATGATAATGTTGATCTTGCTTAGAGGAATCTGCATACCGAATTTCACATCTTTACATAATTATATACCATATAGAACAGATGGTCCTCTCTAAGCTCTCGCCCCCGAAAATCCGATCCCAGTGTACCAATGAAAATCAAACTAAATAATGAAGTAGGACGTGCCTATGATAAGTCCGAATTTCAATTCACTACGGCAAAAATGTAGAAAATATAAGGGGATAGACGAAAGGACAGACAGACATTCTGAAACCAGTAAGTGCTCCATTCTTCCGCTACTTAATAATTATGGAAGATTTACTAGACTCACGTACCCAACTACAATATGTTTACCTCTAAAATGGGTAACGTACGCAGAGTCCGTTAGTTATTTTATTATGCAGTTTATTTCATTGTGCTGAATAATATATGTATATTGTGTTCAATGGCCTAAAAACTTGGCATGACTAATTAAACTTCCAATATACAATAGTGGAAATTGGAAATAACAGTGGGCAATCTTAAAAACTACATCCGATGTTGTTAATATAATTTTTAATGATTCTGCACTAACTTGTAACTTCCTAGACAACAGGAAAATGCGCACTTACTTTGTGCTTCCCTTTTCGATAATGAAATTTATAATATTTATTCATAGTGCTGTATTTTCGTATGATTCAAATCCCTATTTTTATAGTAAGAGAGAGAAACATGTTGGTGAAAGGGACTAGTAGAATTATGTATGTGTATATTGTTATTTACTTAGATTGGAGCAGCGAATATTTTCTCTTTATGCGAAGAAAAGTTTTGTGTCTTTGATGGATGTTTATTATGATAGTTTTCGTCTTGCCCATTTTCTCCACGCTCAAAACTTTTGAGCAATTGGATCGTTTCCTTGGGTCCCCTTGCCACTTGTAACACTTTCTCTTTTCCTCCCTCTTTCACCCCTTCCTCCCCACCCCGTTTTTCCAATGTGTGTGTGCGTGTGTATGTGGATGTGTGTGTGGGGGGGGGGGTGCTGGTCTGTCAAGTCATTCCCCCTTACTTTTCGAATGGCGTCTCCGACTCGATTGCCCAGTGTCGCCCTAGAGACACACTGGAAGAAAGTTGTTCGTGCGCATGCACCGCTCACTTTTCTTTCGCAAACGACGTGAATTGAAAGTTTCCTCTTCTCTCGATGAGTGGACAGGGAGTTTTGACAGTAGTGCCGACAAGATTTGCTTGGTGACCTTGTCTTGATGTGCCAGGTGAATCTAACTTTTCGGTCTTCTTTCCCCTTTTCCAATGTTTGTTGTTGGCGAAGTAGGTCCAAGAACTTTAGCATATTTTGAGTTTTTTACCCCCCACAAACTCTCCTTATTCTGACAATTTCTTGTTTATTGTTAGTTAAAACTGACTGTTTAGAATTTATTATTCCTGGTTGGTTTGCTTGGTTGCGTATGTTCTCTTTAGCTCTGCTTATGTCTCTTTTGTTTGCTTATTTTTAAAATGCATAGTTCCGCAAGGAGTTTAGTTGCTTCCAGGTATGCTTGTGCTTTATTACATGTAATATGGTGACTTGATGAAGTTTATAATAGTTTGTCAGGGAGAAAGTAATATAAATAATTTCTATAATATAACTAAGTCGAATGCTAATGAGGTAGCAAAACATATTTTAGAAATTTCTTGTGACTTGCAGCTGTGTGTGGAAATTTCTTTGTGTAATTTGCAAGAATTTTTTCTGAAGTTTCAGGACTTTGGTTCTACGTTAAGAACTGCAAATATTATAAATATGTAGATCCTTGAAAGATATTATACGTTTGCTAGATGCGTGCTGTTGGTTCTTCATCGTCGCCATCCGACCAGAAGCTTAATTTCCCCTTTGGATGTTTGACTTTAAGAAAGGATGTTTGGAAAGAAAAGTTTAGCAGGAGATGAAATTATTTTCTGCTGGTTTTGTGAATCTTTTGGGTTTCATTTTTCTCAAGGACATTTTGCAAACACTTCGGGGTCTCCGAAGAGAAATTAAAAAGGAAGAAACGAGGAAAGAGAGGGAGTGAAAGGAGGCACGCGTGCGCAGGATCACCGGAAACTCATAAATTAAATCAGGACTGTCATTACCGCTCGGCTAGATTAGTGCGCGCGACGGGCCCTTTTGGACCCGGCGGTTTGTCGAGCGTTTTGCCGTTGGAACGCCACAGGAGCACGCACGCTCCACCGGGAGAGTTTGACACTTCCGGTTGCCGCTCTCGTCTCTCTTTCTCTCCGACGCTCGCCACGGACTTCCGGTTGTCACCCGTGTTTTCCGTGTGTCTAGTCTACTCACATGACGAGTGCTCTCTTAGTCTCTACATTTTTGCTTCCTTTCGGAACCTCTCTTAGTTTTTAGAATTTTTTTTTCTCCCTTTTGGTTTTAATTTTGCACACACCCTTTCATTGCGTCAAGCTCTAATCCCACTTTGTCGATTTGTGTTTCTTTCGTCTCCAAAGTATAATTTATTCACGACTTCTTTGTTCCTTCTACGTTTTCAAACTTCCTCTGACTTCGCTATTCATCTTTGTTTAATTATTTAAATTCAAAGAATAGAACCTGCCATTTATTTTGTGAGAAAGTCCTAATGAAATTCTTTGTGAATGTCTTGTTGCTTTGTCGTCCTCGTCGACGAAGTTCTTCTCCAAGTAAACTTACTGGCCAATGAGTTAGAAACATGTGTGAAACATGTAATCCAAGTTCGTGTGATTCAAGCGTGTGTTTATTTAAGTAGGAGCTCGGCGAGTCTAATCATAGATCTTGATCAGCATACAGAAAAAAGGGCCTAACTGGCTTCGAAAAGAGGATTTACATGAAAAACGAAGCAGCTGACTGGATTCTCAAAAGATGTGATATGTAGAGTATTCAACCGTTCGAAAAATGAACTACAGTCTTTGCTTAAAAGGGATAAATGCGGCTCAAATACCATGAGCGAGACGACTGTCGTTCAAAACTACTCTTACAGAGAAATACTGTGCAAAATTTGACAAATGATTTTAACCAGTTCTGCTGTTCCCTACCCGAAACTGGCAGAACCGTGCATCGGTAAGTAAAGCGGATCAAATTCGACAGTCACATGCCTATACAAAAACCCTTTGTATAAGAATAGCAATGTTTGTCTACAGTGGTGTCTGGATGATCCAGCATGCTTTATCAAGACCACAGTTTCACGATATGGAGCTACTTCTGTTTGTATGGTACAAGTCCCCTGATATTCACGGATGCGTTCTACGGGCTATCTAAACATTATTCCGACTAAGCCCATCCTGCAATGCTTGATTTTTATCTTGCATGTGACTGCTTCTTCATGTACGACGATACTACTGTTCAGCAGTAGTTTAGCGTTTATGAAATTACTTTTGTCATTTACCCTGACGGCCCGAGGACCCAGATCTCAATCCCGTAGAGACTCTTCGAGACATGTTGGAACGATATATCCGACAAGAAGTTCCCCTTCCAACAAATCTGCGTGAACTGAAGGAATGTTTGGTGATCACCTGGTCTTCTATTGACTTACCACCTTATGGACGACTCTATACCAACTCCGGACCAACGGGATCCAGTAAAACATTAAACAGACGTTTCTAATATACTGGGCGTGATGTATTTGGACAGTGCATGTTGTTTTGTAATTTTGAGGATTTACAGGGCATCTAGTTGAGCTTTTAGGGAAACGCTTAAAATGAAATCCTTGTAGTTGGTTTGATGATGGTTTCGGAGGTGGTCATTGGAGTTAATTTCTTTTATCTTCGACGCGATTGATTGTTCGCGATCAGATGGAACTGACGGCTGACGAAATATACCAATAATACCAACTTAGATGAAAACTTCAAATACCAAGAAAATATTATCAACTTTTTCATATCATTGTTTTTGTCAAATGAAGTTATTGTTTTTTTCCCTCTCAATAAAACCTTAAGTTCTTTATTTTTCCCCTTGCATTTTTTTTGTTTTCTTCAGTATCATAAAGAAAAGAACAATAAAATCTTCAGTGATCGGCCTCGGTGGCTCAGGGGTCGCGTGGTCGCCTCTGATGCCCGAGGACGCGGGTTCGCCCCCGGCCGAGGACGACGAGGATTTTTTCAGGGGGAAAATCCTGAGATCACGCACTTCCTTCGGAAGGGAAGTAAAGCCGTTGCTCCCGTGTAGTCGTTTGCCGGCTGCACGTTAAAGAACCCTTGCGAGGCAAAATTTGCGGCCCCTATAACGCCGTCCTGAAATGACCATGGCAGTTGAAAAGGACGTTAATACCAAACAAACCAAACCAACCAAATCTTCAGTGTTTTCTTATTAGAGATGTTTTTCTCGAGAAATTTTAGTTTCAAGCAGACTTTAATCGATAATCTTGACAGACTTACAGCGTATAGGTCTATCTTTAATCTAAATGCTATAAATTCTGAAATTGTCGAAGTTTTGAGTAAAATACCAATGAAGCTGCACCGTTGAAAATGAATTATGAAATTAGGTCTGTACGATCCAAGAAATAAACAATCCAGGTTAGTGCTATTATGAAATATGAAATTACCTTTAATCTTTTCAGTAGAAAAAAAACGAGTTTATTAAAATTGCAGAATTAAATTGAATTTTTGGCATAGGATAGCCATAGAGTCCCTTTACCCGAAATAGCTAAAAAATTCGGAGTGTGCATATACAATGTAAGCTCAAAGACGTTCCGATTTCAAGTAGTTATAAAATCAAAATTTATGGAATATTCTTATATATTGATTGCTACAGTTGATTAAACTTTTAAATTTTCATTGGTATCGGTTGGTATCACACGCAATTGATGTGCGTCCCTTTGGATACACGGAAACCTCGATGTGACATTCTAACTCGGACTAGACTTGTCTGCAGTATTTATTTATTTATTTATTTATTTAAATAGGATAGGAAAAAAAAACAACGCCCTCCAGAGCCAGAATGGTCAAAGACCGACAAGTGAGGCTCTGGGGGCGTAAAAAATAACAAGATAAAAATTAATCAAATGGCAAAACAAAAAGTAAGACAAATACAAGTCAAGATAGGCCGAGGGCACCATAACGATAACAATCTAAAATTAATATAAAATTAAATAGGATAAAAACGCAAATAATTACAAAAAAAGATATGATGGTAAATAATTCCTAGTAATTACATTAATATAACTGATGATAAATAGGGCATAAGTATAAAATATTTGTACCACTGACAATAAGTTGGAAAACAACAATAGAACAAAAATGCCAAAAAACTTTAGTATACTGATAAAAAAAAATAAAGCATATAAGATGGCGCAAAACAGTATCGTTAAACAGAAGAGAACACAATTTCAACAAACGAATAAATACTATAGAAGATCTGCCAAATACAAAATGCTAAAGATAACATAGGGTATTAGCCTTTTCACCTGTCGACAGGTGGCGCCACTTGCGCATGCGCAATGCACGGGTTGGTTGGCAAAAAACGAAAATAGTGCTGGGCGATTATCATTTTTATGGTAATCGAACTTATGGTAATCGAATATAAGAATTACTTGATTAATAATCGATTTTATTATTTAAAAAAAAATTTTTTTTTTGGTATTGGCATGTTAGCTGGCAAATTAGCATTAAAGTTACCAGTTTTGTCTACATTTACAAGATATTCGTTATAATGAGTTATCATTGCCCCAAAGTTATTTGGCATAATGAAACACCAATGAAAATAGTAATTCGGGGTAATTTTTAAGTATTTACAAAGCAATATCTGTGAATGGGCTGAATTTTTTTAGCAAGTAAACCTTTCTTAGGGTACATAAAATATTTATTTTAATTTATTAAAAAATATTGTATAACACATATATTTAATTGACACGGAAAAGTTAGCTCATTTAATAAAAAAAAAAAAACGAAAAATTTTTATTCCTTTGTTGGTCAAGCATCAGCTTTTAACCAAACCGATTTTCGTTTTTTTATTTTTTTTTTTATTTTTCGGGTTTTAGACACCAAAGAAAAGAAATGGCACGAATTGCAGCTTTTTCGCCGGCTGTATCATACGTCTCTCTGAAATATCTTGTTCCACCAGCCACATCCATCCCACCGGAAAGATTGTTTTCTAAAGCCGGAGCAACAATCACAAAGAAAAGAAACAGTTTGGGTCCCAAATGTGTTGAAAAACTACTTTTTTTGTTTTCCGTGGGTTACGAAAAATTACTGAACGCTTAAAATTTATAATAAGGGAATACAATTGGAAATTTAACAAATAAAGTTGTACACTTTAAATGAGCTAACTTTTCCGTGTCAATTAAATATATGTGTTATACAATATTTTTTTATAAATTAAAATAAATATTTTATGTACCCTAAGAAAGGTTTAATTGCTAAAAAAATTCAGCCCATTCACATATATTAGTTTGTAATACTTAAAAATTACTCCAAATTACTATTTTCATTGATGTTTCATTATGCCAAATAACTTTGGGGCAATGATAACTCATTATAACGAATATCTTGTAAATGTAGACAAAACTGGTAATTTTAATGCTAATTTGCCAGCTAACATGCCAATACCAAAAAAAAAAATTTAAAAAAAAATTAATAAAATGGATTATTAATCGAGTAATTCTTATATTCGATTACCATAAGTTCGATTATCAAAAAATGATAATCGCCCAGCACTTTTTTCGTTTTTTGCCAACCAACCCGTGCATTGCGCATGCGCAAGTTGCGCCGCCTGTCGACAGGTGAAAAGGCTAATTAAGTAAAAACCCTACAATACGAAAAGTGCAATACGAAGACAAGGTACGAATTTCGGGTGGCACCTGCGCCCAATACTTAACACCAATAAAGGATATACATCCGAGGTTATCGAGTTTATAGAAATGCTTTCCTGCATTATACAGGGTGTCTCATCTAAAGTGAACCAATAGCCAACTTCTAAAATACAATTTGACAGAGGACTTTCAATGGAAGAATTATTGTACTTTTATGTGAGGGATTTTTATGTGTATTCCATTTCCAAGAAAACCGAACCCATTTTCGAATATGGAAGTCAACTTTGAAACGTGCAGTGGAAACTCCTATTTTTAATGGTATTTTCAGATTGTACACAGCATTCTCGAAATGTTTTATTCTTATTTTTTTTTCCAGTTGATCCAACCGTTTAGGAGATAGAGGCACTGAATGTATGGTGTGTTTGGATTTAAAGAAAAGGCAAAAAACATATTTTTTTCTAAACACAATGGATTATAAAATGGATAGCAATGTTTTTATTTGAACATAATATTTTTACAGTAATGCAAAACAGTGGTTGTACCATAACTATTGTTATAATAAATGTCATTCTTTGTTTTCGTTTAAAGTGATGAAGAATTTCTAAATTTCTACATTATAAATTTAACCACCTGTGTCAATAAATGTAGAAAATATGAAGGAGGCGGACAGACAGACGGGCATTGTAGAATCAATAAATAGCTACATTCTTCCGCTATGTAATAATTATTATATTCTATCCAAGGAAAGAAAAGCTATACGTTCCCTGTTAACAACTGTTAAATTTTATGGCAACATTGCCCAAAAAATGAAATTGGAAAATAACAACAAATAAACGGCGTCCATAAGCCTTTCCAACGAATAAATAAAGGTCGTGTTTGTTTATTATTATTCTTGTTTTCGACTCTTTGAGTTTGAAGAACCAAATTCCATATGCATATTCCTCTAGAAAGATCTACACCGCTATCTAGTTTGGGCAGGACTGGAGTCGGAGTTATGAGGGGCCAATCCTTTTGGCCCACTTTCAGCTACTTTTCTATGCTTTTCCTTGTTAATTTCTTGTCAATTAAATGAAATAATTAAAAAACTTATAAACCTTTTTAACTCGCCTTTATTCGATTCAGAAGTTGGCAGTCTTTCTGTTGTCATTTACGCTCCTTCGTTTCTTGGATCTTTAATAACTCTGGCTCTGTAATAGACAGCAAACTGAGAGTAAGTAAATTACCATTTCTGAGATGGATAAGATAATGTATCAAACGTAAATATTGGCTGTCTAATGTCTCTTTGGTATTTTCTGTAGTTGTTTGTGTATGGTTGCTGTCATGCTTGATTCCTTGCCTTATAATGGAAGATCTCAGGAAGTAAACATTTTCTAGCACTTTTCTAGGTATTGCTATGTTAGTTCATTCCATGTGATGGATTGCATTCTTTCGGTTTCTAGGCCGTTAATTGTTAATCCTCCCCTATTCCGGTAGCTAGTTTCACTTAATTCTCTTGGATATCTTTATCTTCATCACTCGAGTCGTTTCATCGTCTCGTTTAGGTTTATTCTTATTTTTTTTTCTCCTGCTGTGATATTTCTTTTTACTTCTCTCATCTTTCCCATTCTCCTTCTCCTCCTCCTCTCTTTCACTCTTGTCTTATCTTAATACGATTCTTGACTGATTCCGACTTCAAAATTGAAACCAAATGGCGGCCCATGCTAATTTAAACTTTTTTCTCAGTCCTAACAGCGTCGTAAATTTAAATTCATTTACTTTTTCCTGACGATAAAAACGTGCTGAAACCTTCTGTTTATCCCCCTTTTCCATCTCTCCTAGTGTTTTTCGTTTTTTGTTTTTTCTTTCGTGTCTCTCTCTCTCAATCTCTCTCTCTCTCTCTCTCTCTCTCTTCCTATTCTGGCCTGTTTTCCTTTTTTTATTTTTCTCATTTACTTTCCCTCTTCTCTTTACTTGTAAACAGCTTGATGCAAATTGTTTTTGTTGATTTTTTATTTGCATAGTGTTGGAGAAATTCTTCATTTGTTATTTTCACGTTAATTTTGGATGAGTGCCATGCATTCATTGGTTTATGTGAAATTTAAAATAAATAATGCAGATCACATTTCTTTTGTTTCCTTGGCGTTGTTTTTCAATTCAGCATCCTTAGGAGGAATTCTCTGCAAAGGAAAGGTTGTTTGTTTCCTCCCCTAAGAAAGGTATCCACGTGGGAAGAAGGGCGAAACGGTGGATCGGGGTGATGGGGGTAGTGAGGGTTCACGCTCTGACCTGAAGAAAGGATGCGTTGACAAGGGATTTACCTAGGGGACATCCTCGCTTCTGACCCGCCTTCTTGACACTCCCTTTGATCCCTGTGGTCTCCCGAGGTGTTAAAACGGTCTATTTATAAAATTTTCCCGCCTCCCAAGGTACTGGGCTCCTGGATTCCAAAGCGGTTTAAGCACTTAACGGTTTTTCAATCAGTGTTTTCATTGCCCAATTTCTGACAAAGAAGGGGGACGCTTTAATTTATCCCGACATTTCTCATCATTACAAACTTTCTGTAGTGCTTTTGAATATTGGATGGTTTCGAATCTGAGCAGCCTCCATATGAATATTTGTTTCATTTGTTAAATATCTTTTAAAATTTTATTTTAATCTTATTATCAAGGGTTAGTTATGTTTCTTCCAGAACAGACTCTAATTGATACATTATAATTATAAATGATGATATTTCTTCTAAGAGCTTTATAAATTACCTTATTAGTTCAAGTATTATAAATTATTAGCTTGATGACAATAAATCAAATAATGTATTCATTTTAATAGTAAAATCACAATCAAGGATATGGCAAACGCAACATCTTAAGAGAACGTAGGAAATTTTAACACCAAACAAACTATAAATCATGCAAAGTGATGATGAAAAGCTACTTTCCAAACCTATACTGTAAAATTAAATATTCATATAGATGAAAGGTTAAATTCCGTGATCTGGATCGAACCAGGGACCACGAGTCTCTGTCTCGTCGCCTCGACAACTAGACTCGTAGCGTAGCTTCAGTATTTCCTTCTTCGCTTTATAGGGATTTTTATTAGCTTGCATATCATTTAGAAAGGAGAAATTCTAGCTATGCGAGTCAGATGTCTGCCCATTGGGTTTCCACTTTTGACTGCTTAGCAGTTGGTAGATGCGATGAGCTAGAGACTGGTGTCCCATGGTTTATATAAATCATGCATTTTTAAACATTCAGATAAACGTGGAATCTGACATCCTATTATAACAAAATTACAAATCATAAAAATGAAATATTATAACATTATTCTTAATAGATTTAATTCAAATTTTCTACATATTGGTGTCAAATGGACAGATTTAATAATAATACAGGGTGTTTATAATTAAAGTTCCCGTACTCTGAGCAGTTTTTCTCAAAAACGGCCTATGCGAATTTGATCATATTTTCAGGATATCTTAACGAGAGTATGGGAGACTGAAATGTGGAAAAACAAGTTCGCTATATCGTCGATAGATGGCACTGTTTCAATCAAAATACTCAAGAATATATGCAAATTAGTTCTTATCGCTATTTAAGCACATTGCAAATGCTATATTGAGATTTAAGATGGTGGCAAACATATCGAACATCTCTTGAAATGATTTCTGTCCATTGTATGCCATATTTTTGAGTATTTTGATTGAAATAGCGCCACCTACCGACGAATTAATGGACCATTTTTTATTGCACATATCGCTCTCCCATACTCTGGTTTAGATAACTGAAAATCTGACCAAATTCGGATAGGCCGTTTTTGAGAAAAACTGCTCAGAGTACGGAAACTTTCAGTATTAAACACCCGGTATATCGACATTCGCAATGTTACCCCAGTTTCGTACCATGCACAGTTCATATCAATTAATCAGTGTTCCCCATGATTGCTGGTGTAATAATTTGAAATGATCTTTGCTTTCAGGCCTTCCAGAGAGGTTGGACGTTGGAAATAACGCTGTTTTTGATAAAACCCTTCGTAAAGAATTCAGTGGAGTTGGGGGGGGGGGGCGTGGAGTAGTCCCATCTCGTCTGCACCATCTGTCATTGAAAGTTGCATTTAGGAATTTCCGCACTTTCAATGCCCAATGTGGCGCTGCTAGTAAAAATGATGACATTTACTACGGCACTCTACAGATTGTTGTGCGTATCAGATACATAGAGAAAAAAAAAACGTACAGCCTTTTATTTTGTGCTACATAGCAAACGAAACATCCTGTTTTGTTTTTCTGAATTCCAAAGTAACATAACAGTGAAAGCAATAGACTGAGAGAAAGATTGTTAAGTTATTCTGCTGAAAGATTGCCGCAATCTGACTGAAATGTACATTTTCAAAAATAAATAAATATATGTGGACAAAGGATAAGCCACATAAATCATTACATCAATTAATAATACTCAACGAAAAAAATAGAGGCTTTACAATACTGCATTATAAAAACGACGACTAGTTTCGGCTTTATTACCTGCCTTTCTCAAGTCTGCATAAGAGACAATCGACAATCGAACAGTGAAGTGTACATTCGTTAGGATGGGACGAAAGCAGCGCTTTCACAAAGCTCATCTAACCAGAATAAACTCCAAAGGAAATACACTGAGGTAGTCAAGAAGCCTAACCAACCCAAGCGGTCTTCCACATTATACAAAAAAGAAAGTAAGATTGACGATTGTCAGAAACAAAAAACAAACGAAATAAAAAAGAGAGGGGTTACAATGCTTTATATACACAATCTCTGGTACACGATTGGATCGTAAAATACAACATAACAAAGGAGGGGGGGGACAAATTATGTGATTGGTTGAACAATACAAGGAAACAGAC
>JAHWFO010006931.1:2431950-2476965 GCA_023313115.1 Rhysida immarginata | reverse complement strand
CAACATGTAACTAATTTTAGTAACGATTAAAGACTTGTTAACCTGTGTCTTCGTGTCTAATTTCGTATACGAATATTGCATAGAGCGCCATTCCATGCTGGTGGTGACCTTTTGAACTATTTTTTTTTTTTTGTGTGTATGAACTTCCCATGCCCTCTTGCATAATATTACCAAGTATTATAGCTTTTGATCCAGTAGTTTTTTTATGGCCATGTCAAAATGGAACTTTAATTATAAAGACCCTGTATTTTGCTCTCAGTTTAATTATAAGGAAAAATTTATCTTGGACATTTTAAATTAATATTTTCAAAAAGAAGAAATTATCGATGCTATTTTTCATATGCATTCTTACCCTTTATCTTAATTAAAAAATGTTATTGTTCTTATATTTATATATATTTTATGTTTAGGAAATTACGAAAAATAATTACTCTCCCCATTGCATACAAAAAAAACTTTTGCGAAATTGACTCTGGTTGAGAAAATTCGATTCAGTACCGGAATATAGGGCTTCAAACACAGAAAGAGATGTTCTGTTTTACATTCCTGGTACAATTAGTTAATTATTGCAAGGCTCAATTATTACCCGAAGTTGATTTATGTTATCCTTGACTAGTAAGTGATTATGAATTGAGGCTTCCTAACGAGCCGAATATATGACTTTCCTCTTCCCAAAATATTTTAAATGCCCTTCCTACTTTTATTAGAGAAATAAGATCGTTAAATAAATCTACAGTAGAAGTTAAAAAGACTAAAAAGACCATTGTCATTAACTTCTAAATTTATGTGATCTGTCTTTATTTTGATTGTTTTTAGAGTGATTGTAAATATTTTCATATTGTGATATTATTTCCTTTTTCTCTTCTTATGTGTTATTTTTTTTTCCTTTTGCACTTGCATGTACTGATGGCCCTTTCCATTGTAATATATTGTATAATTTTCATTTTTTGATATTAGTCTACACGTGTGGGCATTATGAGAAGACACTCTCGTTTTATTAAAGATATAGAATTATCATTATGTATTGATAAAACTCAAGGTTTACCAAAAATATTTACGAGATTTTCATTTTGTACATAAATTATGAACATCGCCTAAGATAGGAACATCTCTATCCACTTATTGATATCAGTGTAGAAATCCATATTGTCAACCCTATTTTAAGCTTATTTGATTTTTGAACTGAATAAATCTAAAATCCACTACCAATTCTAATATAAAATTTTGTTTGTTAGATTTTCCCAACCACTTCCAATGCTTCTGCTGCTAATGGCTTTGAAATAGCTTCAGTATACGTCGGTTAACGCATTTATGCGAATAACAAAAAACTTCCCCTTTATTTGCGTGGAACCAGAGACCGGTGTTTAGCGTGTACATATGAGTTCTTAATACTCTCCATCCCTTTTAATTTTGGTTTTTTGTTGTTCCCTCCTTGTCGTCTAGTGGTTTTCCTGTTTAGTCGTTTCATGGGTTCTGTTCTGTTTCAACTTCATCCGGTTGTGCTTGACCTTCCTTGACAATGGCGAGACGAAGGGCCGAGGGGCAGCCGGCTCAAAAGAGTTTTCGAGCCTTTGCAAACTGTTGTGGTGTTTCTTGGTCGAAGAGATTTGCCTCCGTGCAAACAACAGTCAGTTCTCCATCTGCTGCTACAGTTGCAAGTCGAAGTGAAAGGAAGATTTTTAAATATGAAGAAAAGTTAGGGGGAAGAAGAGGTACATAGGGAATAAGAGGGAAAAAACGCGCATAATAAACGGGCGCACTTGAGTTTCAAAAGGGGTTTCACATGGGAGAAAACGCGTAATGATGTCAATATTTACTGTGCGTTTGAACTTGTCCCCACACGACCCTCATAAATAACTTTCTCCCCGTCCTGAAGTTTCGTCTGATGAATATTTTGCCGATGCAGACGATCTGTATTTTTTTTTTCTTCTATCCTTTTCACTTGTGTGCATTTTATTTCTCATTTTCTCTTCACGGCCAACTGGTCGGCAAGATTAGTGGACAGGTGGAAACGTGTTTTCTTCGTAGTCGTCGTCAGCGTCTCCTTCTTGGTATTTTTCTTGGTTCTCCCTACTCCCCATCCACCCCCACTGTGGCTTCACCTTTTGGGCGGATCCGAAGAAGAAGAGACAGAAGTCATTTTGTCCTCAGTAGGGGAGCGGTCGGGAACAAGAGCCCCGGTAATGACAGTGATTACCTAAGAGTTGCGGATGACAATGGCGAAGACTTTCGTTGTCTGTCCGTGTCACTAGGACGCAAATGACGATGGCCTGCGAGGGTGGCGTCATTGGGGAGGGCAAAACCAAAAACAAAGATAGAAATGTAGTTTTGTGAGGCTTTGCTTTTATTTTCTGGGGGTCATGGATAGAGATCCATTGTAAAGGAAGTTGCATTCCTCCGCTTCTTTTTTTTAAACGTGAAAAAATCAAAAATGGTAAAAGCAGAGGGCAAAATGGGCGTAAAGGAATTATTATGAATTTTTTTTTGGATGAGTCAGATCTGAGTTTACAGTAAGTTGAAACTGTTGTTAGAATTTCTATATAAATATCGTGGTTGTTCTCTTGATACTGACTTTTAAGATTGAAAACTAGTGGGAGACTGCAGGGATATGTTCAGAATTTTCATGAGGTCTTCTGAAAACCGTCATTTAATTTTGGCCCATTTTCTAAATTTCTTAAATTTTCGTGTAAGGGTTTTTTTAGTTAGATTTACTTTCAATCTAATTGTAAATAAAACATGTATGCTGAACATTTTTTATTGCTTGAATGAGTTCTTCAATTGGTCGCCAATCTGCTGCCTGTTTTTGCGTTGCGTCTCCTAAAAAACCTGATCATGCGGAATTGAATATTCTTAAGTGTAACAGTGTTTTCTAAGAACGGAAGTGTACAGGCAGGGATGCTCATGATCCCTGGTAAAACTATGGAAATGTGATTCAATGCTGGCGTTATGCTCCGGCATAGGGTAATTAAATAAGTGAGAGGAAAACTAAAGGGAAAATTTCGCGACCTGTGATCATTTCTGGAACCACGAGCATCCGGCTCGTCGTCGCCTGTACCAATAGGCCTGTCATGGATTTCTGCATGGCAAGGCTATCCTAAAGACTACTAAAAGATTAGGTAGTCAAAGTTGATAGGGCAGCTTCCTGAATCGCAGATCGATGGCTCAGTTTGTAAAGTCGTCCAGTCAATTTGTAGAGTCGTCGCTCTTGTTGGTTTTCTCTCAGATCGCGGATTTTTTTTTATGTCTAAATTAAATTATTATTCCGTTCTATTGAAATTCCCGGCATAGGTAGAAGAAAAACTCTTGCTTGCTTATGAAGCTTTTTATAAAAAGACAGAATTAAGAAATATCTTGATGTTGAAAATAAAACACTTAACAGAGAACGTTTCTCAACGTTTTTACACTGGGACCCAATAAAATTGTTTTCGCGGCCTAAATATGAAAGTATTAAATTATATTTCGCAATATAAAAAAATAGAATTTAACTGCTGCGTTTCGCAGCCTATAAAAATTTAGGCGCGACCCAAAGGTTGAGAAACGTTGCTCTGCAGTATACGAGAGAGCGCGGTACTAGTTTTGGAGGAATTTATATACACTTATTATAGTGAATGTATTTTTCGGTATCTGTACAGAAAATCAAAATAACATCGGGTGTGGACAAATAAAATATTTGCTTCAGAGGAATTTTTATGTTGTATTTTTCTTATGAGTTTTCAATTTTTGCTCCTTTAAATTCAGTAAAATGAATTTAAAAAGTTGATTTTGTTCGTAAAATTAATTTTTTTTCGAACAGTAAAACATTTTCACTTAAAGACGTTTACCTTTTGTGTGTCGTATATATTTCTTTATCAAGTCAGGAATTATGGTAGATAAAAGACTCAAAACTCATTACATGGCAGAATGGACGCCAGCAACATCGTCTATCTTTCTTCTATTCAGCTCTACTAAAATGACGGTAGTGACTTTCACATTTTAACCTTTTGAGCCCTGACAGTACTGCCTGTTTTGCTTTAAAGTTCAACTTCTGAGGGTCATCAACAGGGGGTTTGAGCCCCCGTTCAGTTTCTTGAAATTACGACTATGAACGGAAATTTTAGTACGCTGTTCAAGTTCTTCAGGTTTGTTTTTTTTTATATTTTGAAGATAAACAAGGGTAGATCATACTGGAACCAAATTGCGGTGTTGTCATGTGTACTTAAGATTTTATAGGCTGCGTGGAGGGATATTTTTTTTGGTAAATGCCAAAACTCTCACAATGATCACTCTATACAGAGATAAGGATGATTTGAATCTTATTGTTTATAAAACTTTTATTCAATAATTTTCAGTACATTGCAGCTCCATTCTTTAAATGTAATTCGCTCTCTTTTTTGCTTTTAAGTTTGTTTTCCTGAAATTTTCATAATTTTCATGCAACAACAATAAAAACTGATGATTATCTAGCACTTTTATTAAATCTTCAACAAAATTCAAAACATCATACTGGTCGTTGCCTTTCTTCCTACTCTATCGGTGCATTTTCAATGTAATTAGTTATTGGAAAAATGTTCAAAAGGCATTTGCATAAAAATTAAATTATTACAAAAAAAATACAAACTATTTTAAAATGTATGTCGGTCTTTTTGTTCTTGTTAACTTTAATTTAAAATTCTTGTTTTTTTCTCTAAATTAATATGCTCTCTACGTTTTCCAAATTTAATTTTCATAAATCAAGTTTGACGTACGTGAATAATGAGTAAGGATCGCTACTTAATAAGGCAATAGTGCGCATGCCTATTAACGATAATTATACAGAAAATTCAGGTAGAAGCTAATTTTGAACCTGTCACATGAATATATTTTTTTTTATCTATTAAAAATATGGGAATTTTCCTTCAAATGTCTAGAATGCGTGACTGATGCCTAGCCGTTCGACATAGATGGCAAAATGTGTTCGAAAATATTGGAATTTAATATTAGAGACTATTCGAATAGCGCTGTGTAACTGGAGAGGCTCTCATCTTAAATTTCTATATATGATAACTTAAAATATCCAAAAATTTGGGTTTTATTAATTACTGCCTGTTATTCGTTTACTTGTTGTTAATTTATTTCTTGGTACCAACTTTATCTCTAACTGTATTTACTGTATTTATTAAAAGAAGAATAAGAAAATAAATAATCGAGATTCTTGAGTTTTTGAAACAAAGTATTGGATCTTTTGGAAACTCACTTTGATTTTAATAGTTTTTAATATTTTCATTCTTTATATTTCTAAAATAAAACGACAGTGATTTATATAATTCATGAAATGATCACCAGAGTTTTCCACTGCCATTTTATCATTTAGCGACATTTATTCGTAATGAACAAATTTTTCAGAATGAGTAAAATATTAATGTTAATTTAAAATGTTAGAGTCTTCTAATTTAACGTGCTTCTTATACTTCTCAAAATATAATTAAAATTACCAAATTTGGTTACGTGAATGAAGTGCTAATCGTTTGTTGAAGTATTTACGTGTCCGCATTATTTTGAAACATATTAGACTATCTACCGTACTTATACCTGAATAGATGCCGACGTCGAATTTAAGCCGATCCCCTCCCCCCTTCTTTCTTTCTGGTCATACTCGTTCATTCTTTCATTATTAATCATCGGATAATAAAATTCTCAAATTTAAATCGACCTTTATTTTTTCATTGTACTGAAGATCATTTAAATCCACATGAATATTTTTCCTTGTCAGTGAATAGACATGGACTAATCAAGTAATGCATACCATATGCATTTCAAAACAGAATTTATTTATAAAACTAAATACCATAAATTAAAAAAATAAAGTGTAATCTACTTATTCAATTTCTTCTGGAAGATTTTTTTTTCCCCTCCTTTTCTTCCTCCCATTAAAGGTCTTCTTCAGTGCCGTCCATATGATTAGAAACAACATTTTTTGAACCCTTTAACGATAGATTCATAGGAAATACCATTCCATGCGATTTTGATATTCATTTAATTGTGCACACAGAACTTTCGTCAGCGGGCACAGGCCTAATGCATCGACATTTCCTATTCACGAATCAAGGGGAGGCCGTGTTCTGGTGGGCTTTCACTGAAACACAACTTCTGTGAAGTTAAGCAACACAAGACACGGCTAGTCACTGGATGGGCGACTCATCAGCGACTCACGATCATCACCCCCCCCCCACCCCCGGCTGCTGTAATGTACGTCGTTAATCCAGGTCCATCCCGGGACCCAACTCGTCGGCCTCAGGCCATACAGGCTCTGGATGGACGTATTGGATTCTAAATTAGTTAAATAAATAAATAAATTAATTAATTAATTAATAAATAAATAGTTAAATAAACATGAAAAAAAAGAATAAACATTAAAATACAGGGTGAGTATAAAAAGTATCGGGAAAAGTTTCGGAAAAATAGATTTATTTCAGATATTGCTACAAAACCTTAAAATTTTTCAAAGTACACCCCTTGAGTGTCGACACACTTTTGCCAGTGGCTTTTCCACGACTCGAAGGCTCTCTGGTAGGCGGATTCCGGAAGGTCCTTAAGGGTACGCGTGCAAGCTTCTTAGACGGCATTTAGGGTCCCATAGTCGACATTATCTAGCCTGGTGTCCTTTGAGGGAGGATTTCACTTTTGGGAATAGGAAAAAGTTTTCTGGAGCCAAGTCGGGACTGTAAGTCGGTTGGGGAATCGTCGCGACGCCGTTTTGCGTCAGGTAGTCAGTCATCTAGGAGCAGGTTGGGTGGTTGCATTGTCGTGATGCAATTTCCAATTTCTGGCGACGGCTGGCCTCACCCGGTTAACCGATGTTGCACGTTGTCGTCGGTTCTTGACGTCGACAGGCGTCCAGCGCAGGGCTCATCCTCCACACTCTTTTGTCCATCTTTGAAGAGCTTGTGCCACTTAATAACTGCAGTTTGTGACATGCTTTCATCTTTGAACACTTGGCGAATCATGTCCAACGTCTCCGTACCCAATTTTCCCAGTCCAACACAAAATTTGATGGCGTACCGTTATTCAATCGTTCGCTGCATTTTGAGCTTGCACCGAGTCATTCGTCAGGGGTCCACTAAAACTTCGATCTAGCCTGAACAAACGCTCGCAGGCGACTGACGTTTGGCGCGTTTTGAAGGTCAGACCCCACACCACCGAGCATGCTCTGTGCGAGCGCGTTGCGAACTACATTCAAGTCAGGAAACAATTGTCCCCGATACTTTTAAACAAACCCTGTAACAACTAAATTAATTTAATAAAATAAAAAAATGTATTTCAATGAACTTCAATACAATTAAAAGACAAAAATTATTAAAGACAATTGAAAAAGGTAGCTACACAAAGTTTCCCATCCACATCTATAGTTTCACTTCATAAAAAGCTATAGTAAAATGCTATAAAAAGTGCCAAAAATAATGCTTTTCCAATACGAAAATGATTCGCGAATGAAAGCGAGATCGTTCGCTAAAAATACAAACTGGGGCCGATTAAAACAATATTTCCGTCACACTCGAATTTAAGCCGAGATGACTTTTTTTCTATGAAATTTTTGGGAAAAAACCTCGATATCTATTCGGGTAAATACAGTATTTTTAGGCAAATTTCAAACTGATGATCTACGGGTCGATTTGGATGCTATTTACAGTTATCTGGTTCTAATCATTACATAAATATGGTTCACGTTTTAGTTCAAATCAAAATTGTTGATCCTGGGGGTCTGGGCTGAACTCATCAACAAGCTGTCGATCTCGACAAAATCTAACCGTCGATAAGTGGCATATTACACATTTATACACAAATTTACACACGTATGGCTAGATGATATACACTGATATACACAAGTTTACACACATTTACACATAATTTTAAACATTTATCCATGTATACACATAAATACATACATAAACACATAACTGTAGACACACTATATTATTATTTTCACAGTTCAAGTTTCGTAGCACAAGAGAGTACTTCATGTATGTAAATATTTTTAAACAAGCTTTTGTTAATATTTTTAGAAAATGTGTATTCTTGAGCTGTGTGGTATTTAGCCTGCAGGCCGGAAACGAAGGAAAAAAGATTTTAATAAGAAATCTGTTGCGAAATTCTGAAATAACGATCGCCAAGTGTATAGCCGACTGCTCTTGAATTGTAGACAACAATGGCAGAATTGTAGGCAGTTGTCGATGGTCAAAGTCTACACTCGAAAATCGACGGTGTAGAGTCTGTACACTGTAGACTCTGTAGACACTGTAGACAAGTCGTGTTCATGCTAGCTCGAATCGACAAATGCGTCATTAACCACGTGACCATCGACACTTGTCGACAGTCGACTGCTTGTCGATGAGCTCAGCCTAGACCCCCTGAACTGTTTCACCATCTCGACATGTTCTTTCAGTTGCAGTAGCCTCTCCGTACGTTTAGTACAGGATCTTACTGTTAGATGTTTCAACAGCAGAAATCTTTGGGTAAAGGTCGTGGAATATAAGTTCTATTTATATTCTACTGAAAATTCAGATATAAGCCTTTTTAGAAACTGTCCAGTGACACTTTTTTCCTACTAAAAATGCTGGACTTCTTCTTTAGAATGTCTGCAACGCGTGACTACTTACATTTTGGAGCTGTTTTCGTTTCGATGATAAGTATTGAGCTATTCGTCGTACGCAACAAACCGGTTAATCTATAAAGTGTAGAAAAGTATTCAGACACCACTTATAAGTTTTAATATTATTCGTAACGGTATATAAGTTACACCGTTGGAAAAAGAAAAGCCTAGTGCTGCTACGGTTTCATTCATTTTCTCGTGTCTGACGAAATAAGCCTGAGAGAACGTTTTACAATCTTACCATGTTAAGAATAGCAGAGCCGCGCTCATCGATCTCCAAGGCATACTTCCCAAATTCCTGCGTATGAATTAAGTGTGAAATGTTTTAGATGTAGTACCTATTTATGACATTAAAATATCACTCGCAACTCTTTGTACTTGAACTATTATCTAATGGAAACAGTTTTAAAGCTTGTTTTTTGGAGTACTCCAATGCCGATTACGTATAAGTGAGACAAGAACAAGATTACAGTGCATGTGATTGCTTTAGGGATATATAACAGAACCTTTAAATCGCTAATTTTGTCTTGTTTTCCGATTCTTGATGGATCAAGTTATGTCCGAGTTTCTCCTACTCTTGTTTACGAAGCTATGTAGCATTTAAAAAAAGTTAACAATATCCTTGTTTACGAAAATATTACGGTATTGTACATGATATAAACAAATTTCTTGATCCGAGAGAATAACTCGCCATCCCGCACATTCCTTGGATGACGAAGTGAAATAGCGAACAAAAGAGGAAATGGCTCGTGACGAACGCATTGATGTCATTTCCAATAACCACGAAGTGGCCCTTGAAGATCATTGAATTTTCTGAACTTGGATTATATTGCCAATTGGGCAGTTGGAGTGTTGTTTATTTAGAAATAAACGTTAACACTTTTCTTTAAAGAGGAAACGAATCTAACTATGTTTGGCTGCGTTTTGATCTTGGCTGTTGATCTCGTCTCGTGTTGGGCACTAGTTGAAATCACAAAAGATAATCTTGCTTCATCCACATTAATGGGCATTTGTATGGTTTTTACCCTTTCATGGGGAAGGGAGGAGTTTTATAAGGAGAAAATTCGCTTGATTTCAACGCTTTTTCATTTTTTTCTCCCCGAAGCCTTCTCAACGCCTCCTCGGCGTCGGCGGCGTCGTTTTCATTTTCTAGGGGACGTCGGCTTTTATCTACAATAAATAAATCATCCAAGGAAATCGTGAGCTTGAGCAGAATAGCACGTGTTTAACTTGGGTCGAGATGTTGAAAGAGGTTATCGATTTTTTTCTTTTTCCTTGTTGTGTCGTGTGTGAAGGTGTCTTGGCGAAAGGGAAAAGGGGCGCCCGTGCCACGCACTAATAGGTGATGACTTCTGTCAAGGGTGAAAACAACCAGGCCGATTATATATTTTTTGCGTCATGCAATATGTTTTATGTGTCCGGTCCTCGTTCCTGTTTTATGTATACTAATCAACAGTGTGTTTCTATGAGCGACATGAATTTTTAGTAAATAAATGGTATTATAAATAACGTGGGTAAATTCAGTGTATATATAACGCTGGTCTCATCTGTAGTAGATGGAAATGCACTAAGTTTCTTCCCAGTTAGTTCATGGGACAGCAAAACCAGGGTACCTACTTGACATTGGAGTAATATGAAATGAAGTATCATCTGCCTCGAATCCTTGAATCTATTTTTTTAAAGTTCATGTAGCTTATTTTTGCACGTCTTATTGCTTCGAAAACGACTTCGATAGCCTTAATGCCTCTTATGTTTCATAAACAACTTCAGTGTTTTCAAGAAAGATATTATATTGATAATAGATTAAAATATAAAAATATACTATAATGCCGGCAATATTTCATTAATAACATGATGCTAACTCCAGTCGGGTCTCTCAGAAATTCCTGTATTGCTTGAATTATTGTATAAGACGGTCCCTTTTTTTTTTTGAGGCCAAAAAGGCAAAGAATTGATTGTATCATGTATAAGCCGAAGACTAAAACCACTTCTAGACTGATGTCGAAATTAAAAACGTCTATTGACAAAATTACCGTAAATTGAGGGAAAAAATGTAAATGAGCCTTCTAAACTCATCATTGTCGTCATCAGAGTCTTCGAACAGTGGCTGAAACTTATTGATTGAACAAGAACAACAGGAAACCACTATTCCACATCAGAGGTTTATTGCAACGTATGCGCATTTCGGCAGCCAAGCTGCCTTCCTCAGCGTATACAAGAACTTGATCAGACCAGAGAAGTTCTGTTCTGATAAAGTAGAAGAATTACAGAGTCACTTATATAGTAAAAGAGAGCTAGTTACAATCCAATTACAGAAATAAATGCAAGTTTAAAGTACATAAATTGAAACTACAGGTAGACGATGATCAACCAATCAGGAGTCGTTGTTGTCCATGGTACGTTAAATTTCCTGGAGTCGTATGCCATCACCAGTGAAGAACCTGCTAATTTACTAAGCAGCGACTTGGGCCCCATGGACGTGACACAATTGAGAGACTTGGCAAAACTTTTACATATTCCCAAACTGACCTATGGAAAGAATAAACGTACCATGGACAACAACGACTCCTGATTAGTTGATCATCGTCTACCTGTAGTTTCAATTTATGTACTTTAAACTTGCATTTATTTCTGTAATTGGGTTGTAACTAGCTCTCTTTTACTATATAAGTGACTCTGTAATTCTTCTACTTTATCAGAACAGAACTTCTCTGGTCTGATCAAGTTCTTGTATACGCTGAGGAAGGCAGCTTGGCTGCCGAAATGCGCATACGTTGCAATAAACCTCTGATGTGGAATAGTGGTTTCCTGTTGTTCTTGTTAATCTGTGTCCACAGTTTCTGGCTTCATCTCCTTCTATACTCATTGATTGAACATGATTCACCTTGAATGTGTGTAAAGTGATCATGATCAAGAATTATTATATGAACAAGGTATTGCACTAACTGTTACTGCGATAATTCTAGTAGATAAACATTACAGGGATTTTGAAATCGGGGGCCGAGTCACGTAAATGGAAGAGCGACATATCATATCCAAGATTTATTCAAATCCAGTGGAACCCCGTTAATCCGAACTTATCAGGTCCGATTAATGACATTTCGCATTGTTCGGACTCGATGTTGAAATATTTGGTAGAACGTTTGTAGACTTTGTTTGTCAAGAACCTGAATATCCTGAGTACGTTGTGCTAGACAGTTTAAATATAGCAAATCCGTAATGAGATGGATACCGTGCCTTATGTCGAATTTCATTTAGTTTCATTTCAATATATATTCAAGGAGAAACGAACTTTGTTTTGATTAGATTATCCAGATTTTCGGATTTAAGAAATCCTACTGTAAATTCCTTTCATTGAGAGTTTTAGTATTTTATCAGAAACAACAATAAACTTAAACAAACTAATTTAAAGAAAACTAAATTCGTCGAAATAACCGAGTAAGTTTATCAAATTTAAAATTTTATTAAAAATAATAAAAACAATTACTCGTTTTATAAAAATAGATTCACTATATAATTTTATAATGAAAACATGACTTAAAGATCTGCCTTAGCTCATAACTTCTCTTATAAACGTTTTAACATTTGATGTTAAATGACAGGCAATACCTTCAAAAAAAATTATGTTCAAAAACAAGTTCTCACAATGTTATTTGTTATTTCTTCATTTTCGATTTGATAATTGTAAAATTTTCTTACGATGTTGCATTTCTATTAAAATCGAATACATACACTATAGTGCGTTTCAGAGCAACTTGAGTGTGTTAGAACAGTTACGAGACCGAATAACATGTAGTTGATCCAATATCAATGCGCGGTTATGGCTGCCTCTGAGGATGGCTTCTCACTACTTTTCTATGCGACGTCACACTAAAAGCAAGGCGTGAAAAGGTTGCGTAACTGTTCCAATACACTCAAGTTGCTCTGAAACGCACTATAGTTGTTAAATTTCCAGTGCTTGTACATTATCTAATTGGCGTAGCTTTGGCTCTTCTTTCCTCATTACGTGTGAATTTTTTCCTTGGGAATGTGTAAAAGATAAGGTTACGGGCCTCTTTTGCCAAAAGACTTACCAGAGTTTCGTCAAAAAAAAAAACCCAAAAAAAACAAAACCGGAGGTGCTATTCAACGCTGATCTGTTGGAATAAGCTAGATTATGAGAATGCCGTTTGTCAAGTTACTGGAGAAAGGATATAAAGAAAATTCGTAATATAAGTAAAAACGTGATTGGAATGTTCAACGTTGGAAAGACGAGATTGCATTATTGCTTCAGTTAGAATGATCATGTGAGAGCGTCTTAAAATCGTTTTACCTGCAATCGAATCGAATACCGCAGTTTTATGCCTCTTCAGGGCGCATTTCCTAAATTTTTGAATTTGAGATTGTTAATTTGGACCAACATAAACAGGTCCTTTACCACGATGGATGGCCTTTTTAATTGTAGACTATATTCAAGCAGTTTTCTTTCCATGTTTGATTTTCCTTAAATCTGATGTTTATGTTTCATATAAGGAACATGATCCTTTTAAATGGCATTGCAGAAGAAAGTGTGTGGATTGAACAGTTTGAATTTCAGATTCTTTGATGAAGCCCTCCATGAAATGCGAGAAACATACACATGAAATGCGCGCGCGAGAGAGAACAGTCTTTTGTTCTCTCGGTGAGGGAAGGGGTTTGGAAGCCACTGCTTGCGGGATCTGGGAAAGTACTTAACCGTAAAGAAAGGAAATTTGTTACCGTCTTAGTCTCTTTTGCCAGTGGATGAGTCGAACGTTTTCTGCTTCATTGAAGGTATTGATTGTTCGCTTAAGTTTACGGCCGTACTTAAAGGGTTAATTCACGCGGAGAGTAGCAGTTAATGGGAATTCCCTTCAAGAGTCTTTCTCTTCCTCTCTCTCTCTCTCTCTCTCTCTCTCTCTCTCTCTCTCTCCATCTTTTGTTATTTTTCCATCTCCTTCCTTTCTTTCTTCCTATTTTTCTCTTCTTTATCCAAGTTCTATATGTATGAAATTTATTTTTATATAAATTTGAAAAAGAGTTTTTAGCCTCTTGCATTAAAATATTTAACTTCTCCCCCACTTTTTTTTGAACATTTTTCTCATACAATTCCTTTCCCATCTTCTTTTTATTTTTGATCCTTGAACTTTTACATTTTTTTATAGATTTATATTCAAATCTTATTTTTACTCACTGACTTTTCTCTCTTTCCATTCTTATCCCTCTCTATTCTGTTCGTCTCGTCGAGTGTCGAGCGAACGACCCTTTGTTCATGTCCCCACCCCCTTCTCAACCTCCTAACTTTTGTACTACCCCCACTCTCCGTCTCTTTTCCAATTCCTTCTTCCCAAAAGCCTTTTCGCCCAAGTCTTCTCCCCTTTCACAATCTTTTTCTTTTTACGAGCCATATTTCGACTGTTTCATAGCTTTGTTTACATGCGCGTGGATTGAAGTCAAGGCCCCCAGTATACCAAAACCCCCCAGAACCCCTCTCTTATTCTGTGTGCCTTCACAATCAACCCTCTCGTTTTCGTGCATTTTCCATTCCTTTATATATTTTTACTCTCTTTCTTCTTACCCCCGCCTTTCTTCCAGTTCTTAAGTGTGGTAGGGTTCTCTCAGTTTTTGATTAATGCGTTTTCTTTTAATTGTTTTCTCAGAGCTTAAAATGGGTTCGATTCGTTTGTGGTATGTTAAAAGGGAATAATGTAACTGCGTTTTTTGTCCTCTTCCTAGACGTTTTAAATTTTACGTCTCTCATTTGAAAATAAAAATTTCTGGATGATTACGAAATAAATCATCTTTTTCGTGCCTCTGCGAAAGTTTCATCTCTTTTATTTAATTTTGGATAATGAAAAAAAAAAGTATTTGCTATTAATCCATAAATTATTTTATGTGGAACACTCTTTCTCTTAAAAGACGTTTTTGTCTGCGGTTAGGAAATCGAGTTATAATTCATTTGAAAACTAATATCTAATATGCTTGTTTTTAGTCACAGTTTGCAAAAGTTTGAGATTGTGGATTATGCGAATGTGTGTCATGACTCTTGTGTGTATATTAATGTTTAAGTGGTTTTTGTTTATAATTTTAAGTATTTGTTTATAGTATAAAAATAAGTTTCGTTTTATTGCTTGTCATCAAATTATCTGAAGAGGCTTTGAGTCTTCCAGCGACTATTTACTAGGCTTGTTACTAAAAACATAATAAAATTTGATAACGATTGACCCCTTTTATTTTTTTTTTTCATTTTCTTCATACAAAAGTCGTCTCTTTCTTCACAGATGTATTCTTTTTGCTTAATATTTTATTTGACACATTTGGAACTCTAATAATTCAATGACCAGAGTTGGTCATTGAATACCGTGTGTTTCAGAAGATCCCGAACTGCCCCATCTGTATGTAGGGAAAGCCTAAACTATGACACCAGGAGTAATATTCGGTCAACCACTAAAATAAACCATGTTCTGAAATAAATTACATAAAATCAGTTTTACATAGTGGCAAAGTTTCTCAAATGTGTTTGTTTTATTTTTACATTCCCAAAGGAAACTGTACCATTTGCTCAAAGTGTCCACCGTTCACCTCTCGGCAATATGCTAGTTGGTGCACAAACGCTTTTTAAACTGTTACTGTACCGGTATAAGCTTAATATCGTATACCGTAGGTTTTATAAATAAAACTTCTATTTTTTACTTTAACCTTTTATTTCTCTCTCATATTCGCGTATTTGCATTTATGTAAAATAAATAGCGGGATTCGTAACGATTGGGAGATCCATTAATTGAAAAAAAAACAGGTCGAGAGACAGTGGCTCCTGTCTACCAGCCCTTCAGCATACCTGCACAACATTACGTTATGCAGGGAAAGTCATCTCCTGCGTTCGGGAACTTTTGAACCACACGGTATAAGGGAATGAAAATTGAAAAACTTAAAATTGCCCCAAATCTGGCCATTTGTTAAGAAATGTTTTTAACGATATTAAATGTCATATAATACCCAAATTTGTCGTTTCCAAATTTTCTTCTGCCATTTTATCATTTTGCAAGGCTAAATGGGATCCAATTTAGCTTTATATAAAGTATGAGGTTTAGTTTATACTTTATTTATAGGTTTTAAAAACTACACCCAAAACATATAATATAAACAAATAAGTATATAGTAGATGTATATGTTTTAAAAAAAACTCTACGAGTAAAGTCAGTATTCCACGCCTGATTAGATTTCAAACATTTTTTTCGAGATCTTCGACTGAATATTAAAAAAAAACGTACAATCCAACATTTGAGCAATTTAGGGATCGACGAACATCCACGTGGAAATGTGGTGGAGAACTCTCCAGCTGAAAAGCTACCTATTCGAATTTTTTGGACTTCGCTCATACACACTGGGAATACTGTCAAGTGTTCTTTTTTCGGGGAATAAACAGCCACTAGTTTCAAACTTCTTTACCCAAAACGCAATGCAATTTTATTTTTTTTTTTGTGGAGCACACTTATTGAGTTTATTACGAAAGGGTCGTTGCACTGTCACAACAACTCCTATGCGCGAATTTCAACACACAAAATGCTTTCTTCTGTTTAGATGTCGCAATCTTGCTCATTCGGCTCCACGTGCGTTACTAATGGCGTTTGTTTACACTTCAATACACAAAACAATAACTAGCAACGTTACATCGTAGTTTTTTCGCTGATCTGCCTGTTAACATTTTTTACCATTCTTGCTCTGGTATTTCTTTTTGCACCATTCTTTTAGAATCGCCCTGTATTTATTTGTATATTCTGTGTGTAGTATTGCTAAAGTATAATGCAAGAATATATACACTATTACATGTATCTGTGTTTTAGATATTCCAAAGTTTTAGGAACAAACTGAATTATAATAATACCATATATACGAGGGTTGTTCCGAAAGTAAGTTTCGTCATTTTTTTCACACGGAAACTTTATTGCGAAAAAAAATAGCATGGCATCATGAACTATACACCTTGCACTATTTTCGACATAGTCGCCACCGACATTGAGACATTTGTCGTAGCGTGCAATCAGATTGAAGAAAGAGTAGCAGCAGACAGGCGTGTTCCAGGCTATTCGAGTACAAACCACGATGGCAGACAGACGTTCGAACGTGGTCGTATCCCAGTTCGGAAAAAATTCAAAGTGTCACCCTCCGCAGGAAAGTATGGTAACAGTGTTCTGGGATGCGAAACTGTGATTGTCATTTATTTCCTCCATCAAGGGACCATCAATGCGGCACACTACTGCGACACCCTCACCAAACTCAGGTCCGCCATTCGACCAAAGAGACCAGGGCTCTTGAGTGAAGGTGTTTGTTGTGCACTTGGACGATAACTCAAAACCACACGCAGCAAGTTTCACACAGGATCAGATAGCCTCGGGCACGCCTGCCTGCTGCTACTCGTTCTTCAAACTGATTTCATCTACGACAAATGTCTTCAATGTCGGTGGCGACTGTGTCGAAAAATAGTGCAAGGTGGTTAGTTCATGATGCTATGGTGTATTTTTTTTGGCAATAAAGATTCCGTGTGAAAAAAAATGACGAAACTTACTTTCGGAACACCCTCGTATTATATAGTACGGTGAACGTCAATGACCAAATCACATAACATCCTATTTCACAGAAAACGTGCAATGAACGCTAAGCGACGCATACCTATATTTGGATTTTAAGACGCTGAATAGTACAACCTTTCGAATCAACTGCCATAAGAAGTTCAGTTAGAGAAATGGAATGTACTTTCTGATGATTAATGTGAAATTTCTATATTATTGGATTTTTTATAGAAATTAGATGCGTTAACTATACCACATTACCATTTCTATTTTCAGTAAGAAATATACGGTCTATGATTAGCAATATAATAAATTTTTTTAATTCCGAAGTGTTTCGGTATTATTACCACCTTCTACGGGCATTATCTCCTAAAAACAAAACATCGGATGGGACCAATTGACAAAATCTTGTAGGTACCAGCGGTTGAAAAAGACCCCAAGAGAACCCGGGTTTTTGAAACCTAGAAATTACGGAAACTTTATGAAGAAAAACGAAATAAGCTTTTCAACAATCAAACCACCTTTGATAAGAATGCATTGTCGGATAGAATTAATCACCTGCTGTTCTAATTGTTGAAAATTCTTTTGATGTATTTTGGTGTTAGTCAAAATAATAACAGCGAAATAATAATAATAATATTTTGATGTATTATTCTTTGGTGTAATAACAGCGAAATAATAATAATAATATTTTGATATATTATTCTTTGGTGTAATAACAGCGAAACGTGTCGGCATTAAATAAGTATTTATTATATTGCTAATCCTAGACCGTATATTTCTTTTTATTGAAGCAATATTGACCTTCACAGCCATTATTTCTATCTTCTTTTAATGAATCTTTCAAGGTAGAGCTTCTGAAATTTGTGAAGGTTTATTTTGAAGTTTTAATATTTTTTTTTATTCATGGTGTGTTTTCATGCATTTGAATCTGTGTCATTGGAATACTGTGTAATCTGTGCTTCTTTATATATATATTCATTTAATTGCTTTTCATTGTTATTTTGCACTGTTATTATTTATTGAAAATGAAAATCAGAGTTTTGTGGATAATGGCTTCTAGTTACTTGTCCATTGTTTTGTTAAGTTTTTTTGTTCTGTGTTGCGTAATCCCGCTGGAGAGAGCAATTTGAAGTGTTTTGTTGGTCGGGGTTTTATATAACCACAAACATGAATGGCGTTTTGTAACCAGGTTTTCCGCCATATGATTTCCGTAGCCGAAGCATCTGTAATTTGGTTCTAATAAATAGACGGAGGAAGAGAAGGAAAAAAAAAAAAAGAAAAAATCGAACCACCAGGGGAGAAGGAGGAGAAGAGGAGTGGAATGGAAATGAAGGATTAGACCGAACAAAGAGAGGGCAGGATGGAAAAATAAAAAACCGAATAGGAAGAGGAAGTGAAGTTGGGGTTTCAAAGAGAGATTGGTAAAGGGAGGAGAGTGACTAGGTTCGTTTTTTTTTTTCCTTTCCTATAAAAAGGGGGGGGGGTTATAATGTATACTACAATGTGATCCCTTGTTTACGTTTTGTATTGGGACTCAATTCCCCCCCCCCTCCCCTGAAAATGCATCTGGCTCCTGTATTTGAGTTGTCGCTTCCATTGTCGGCAAACCTCCGAAATGCTTTTGCCCATAATTGAAGCCCTTGGCTTTTTCGAAGGCGATCCATCCGATTACGGAGGGGATGGGTCTTTTCTTTTGTTAAAAGCTTTAATCCGTAGGGAGATTGGGGGGCTGAATGAGAGGGGGGTGGGAAAACGGGGGTAAAAACGGTACGGATGGAAAACCGCGAGTCAAAATTAAAGAGGGCCATTTTCTATCCACCATCTGTGACTCGATTGAGTTTGATAGGATTCAAAGTATTTTTTTTCATTTCTTTGTATTGTTGAGAGTTACATTTTGGATTAAGAGCAGAAGAATTTTCTTTCTTTCTTTTTTTTTTGTAATTATATCTTCCCTCCCCTTGCCGAAATTTATTATTTCAGCGGCACCCTTTAGTATTCGGAAGGAAGTCATTCGTTAATCCAAAGAGGATAGGAAGAATTTGTTACTTGCCTGTTTTCTTAATAAGGATAATAGCCAATTAATTAAAATAAAGATATTTTTGCAGGTATTTAAAGTCTGTGCAATAAAAGAAATAACTGGCGTGGTGCCAGAATGTGCTATTAGCCAATCAGAAGCCTAGCTGAACGCTCAGCCAAGCTTGTGATTGGCTAATAGTAGATTCTGGCATCACGCCAGTTGTTTCTTTTATTGAACAGACTATAAATATATGTACATGATCTAGAACCTGAATGTGTGTATTTATCCGGTGTTGGTTTTGGAGTTTTCAGGATTGCACATATTGAGAAAACTTCTTCATAGTTCATTTAAGCCTTGATTTATATAAGATATTATATTGATAGAAGATATGCAAATGAGTGTACTGTGTGGCCCAAAATCTGTCAGGGTGAGCAGGAAGGTTATCCTGTATAAATACAAGGCTGTTGGGCATTCACATCCATCACATCTCGTGCAGAAGTGAAGACTAATGGAGGTATCGAAGGAGATGGGTAGGTGACTTCAAGGTGGGCTTGTCAGCAGCCGCATCAAATCGCCGAATGTGTCTTGCGTTTGGGGATGATGCTGTGAATGAACACACCGCAAGGCATTGGTTCCAGAAATTCAGGTCGGGAGAATTTGCCATTTCTGATGACCCATACTGGAAATTTGCCATTTCTGATGACTAGACGCCAAATGGTTCACTACGAGCTGCTATCAACTGGCCAAACCATCACTGGGGACCTGTATTCCCAGCAGTTGGAACGTGTGCAACAGGCACTGCAGCAGAAGGAGCTAGCATTGGTGAATCGCAAAGGGGTACTGTTCCTTCATGACAACGCCTGGCTACATGTGGCGCGGGTGGCCAGGGAAACTAAACAGCGGCTTGGCTGGGAAATTTTGTGTCATCCACCTTACTTACCAGATCTTGCTCCAACGGATTATCACCTTTACCATTCTCTGGACAACCATCTTCGTGGAAAATCCTACACCAATGATACAGACCTGCGAAAGGCACTCACGGACTTCTTTGAGTCCAAGACCGGCAAGTTTTACAGCCAGGGGATTGATCAACTGGAGTCACGTTGGCAGAAGGTACTAGATGCCAATGGGGATTACGTTGAGGATACGCTATTTTTTGTGTACATCATTTTGTTTTCCGGAATTAAAAACGGCAAGAACTTTTGTGGTTACCTAGTAGTTCGCAGGTCGGACTAACTTTCCCAACAGCGAAAATTTACATGGAATGTTACTGGTTCGAATCCTGGCTATGGAGTTGTTTTTTTCTATTTTCACCATTAATTTGAACATTATGGCGTGTCAAAATTCCTCATAGAACATTCTTGTGTTATACCAGAATGGTTATTTCCATACACTTGTTACCATTTTAATAAAATATTTGATTTGTTTTTACATATCGAGAAGTATAGCCATTTTATTCTTTCTTTCACTGGTCTGTGTTTTAATGTAATTTTTATTAGAATTTTTATATAGCGTGCCGCCTTTCTAGCTTTGTTCTTTAGAGGATGTATCTAATACTAATGATAGTAATAGATTTTCTTATAATTTTTTATAGGTTATTGTAACGAGAGTATAACAACAATAATGGGAAAAATCCACTATAAAATATACTGGTAGCAAAGTCTGCAATTTTGTCTTTATTTTCGGGGGCTATAATCTTTATAACCAGAAAATAAAAAAACAAAAAGCAAAGTCAAACGGAAATAAAAATAAAATAACAAATACTAATCAAAGAGCTGAGTCAATATTATGTTAATAATAATAATAATAAATGTTATTACCACTATTATCCCTGATAGCTTCATAGAGATACAAAACATAAATTGCATTTTGATGCAATAATAAGCGACAAAAATGTTCATCGTTCTGTTAGCAGATATCAAACGTGTAAAGGCCCATAAAGACCCACAAAAGAGTTACTAAATATAGAGATTTCTCATACGAAATGAAGCACCTGTGGGAATAGATAAGGTACACGTTGTTGCTTTCGCTCTTTCGCCACAGTGGTTATTCATGAAGCTTTGAATATGATGATCTCAAATGCAGTCTATAAAGGGTAAGGCATTTATCTTGAGAGAACTGAATATATCGGAAACTAAGCATTGTACGAAAATATGTTCAAAATCAAAAGTGAATTATCTTGAGAGGGGCTGGGGGGAGGGGGTAACTTTGAAATCTTAAACAGAAACACCTATTTTTAATGGTATATTCAGATTGTACACAATATTCGAGAAATGTTTTATTCTTGGTGTTTTTTCAATTGATCCAACCATTTAGGAGATAGAAGCCTGAAAGTGTGGAACTTTTAAAGTTATGAATCCAATTTTATCGATGAAGACAAAGAGATAGAGAGTGGGTCTGCAGACATTCCTATTCTATTTTTTGATGGTCTTTAAAAATCCGAAGTCAGAATTTCAAAAACTCAAAATTTTGGGGGCAGCAGTCCTATGGAGACAGAGTCTATGCGTGTGTATTGAAAAATATTGGATTTTTGAAATTTTGACTTGGATTCTTAAAGACCATTAAAAAGTAGAATAGGAGTGTCTGTAAGGCCCACTCTCTATCTCTTTGTCTTCATCGATAAAATAGGGTTTAAAACTTTAAAAGTTCTACACTTTTGGCCTCTATCTCCTAAACGGTTGGATCAATTGAAAAAACGCCAAGAATAAAACATTTCTCGAATATTGTGTACAATCTGAATATATCATTAAAAATATGGGTTCCTATCTAAGATTTCAAAGTTACCCCCTCCCCCCGCGCAGGGAGGGGGTAATTTTTTTCACTAATGAATTTCCCCCACGAAATAATTCACTTTCGATTTTGGACATTTTTTCGTACAACGCTTAGTTTCCGAGATATTCAGTTGTCTCAAGATAAATGCCTCACCCTGTATAATGAATATACGTCTTATGTGTAAGAAAATAGTCAGTAAATGCTGTTCTTCTATTGTTATGTAACCTTTTCCTTCACCTTCTCTGAATTTCCCATAGGTCTAGACCTATTTTTGGTTTCCGAACTTGATTGCAATTTGGTCTCTATATGGGCATTCTAAAAAGGAAAATGCAGCAAAAGAACAATTTAAATGGATTTTTTAATGTATTTATTAAATTTTTTAACCACATTTTTTAATGAATTTGATTGATTGACTTCAATGAAGAGGAAAAGACATTATTTTTAATTATTTGCTAATAAGACATTTATTTTTAAACAAATATATATTTATGAGTACAGGAAGAATTTTTAATCGCATTAAATAAAAACGTTCAGATCAAAAGAGTAAATATTTACAATTTTGCTCGTATTCACGACTAATATAAAAAAAATATTCGAAAGAAAATGAAACGTTGAATGTATGTGAGTGAAAGTAATATGAGGAGCAGTTATTCGTTTAAATGTAAAAATGCCAACTCCTATCAAAATCAAAAGGAAGTTTAGATTCCTATTTCTAATCACGTGACGCATCATAAATTTCACATTTCTTAAATAATTTAAAGGAGATAATAAATTAATTTTTCATTAAACAATGTTTTTCTTTCGTTTACCCCGTTCCTTCTTTTATTGAAAAACTAGAAGAGGTACCAGGCGTTGCCCGGGATAATTACACTTGCACAAACTTTTCCTTTCATTGTTAGTCATGAGATATATATTGTTGGTTCATGCAGTGTGTTTGTGAATTGCGTGCTGATACCATTGTTGATACCTATTGTTGTACCAACTTTGCCTTGCATTGTTGGTCATGAGATATTTCTCATTAATATGCCTTGCCATAACCATGAATATCGATTTTTTATCGATATTTATTATTTTTCCGAAATCTGAGGTAGACAGTGACCTTCCTCATGCTTTAAAGGTCATGTATGCGAAATTTTATCAAGATCGGAATAAAACTGTAGATTTGTATAAAAAACGTACACACAGATCCACAGACCCACCCACAGACAGACCCACAGACAGACCCACAAACATCCTTCTTTATACAACGTGTCCCAAAACTCAACGATAAGCTTGTACCTACGAATCAACCTCGTCATGATCATTCGGGAAAAAATAAGAAAACAATTTTTTTTATTTTATTTTAAATATTAATTGACTTTTTATGAAAACTTTGAAATTTGACCCCCCTTGTACCTTATTTATTCTACTGTGACCACAAAATTATAGATATTCCACAAAATTATAGATATTATTGTTTTCATAAAAAGTCAATAATTATTTAAAATAAAATTAAAAAAATTTTTTTCTTATTTTTTCCCGAATGATCATGACGAGGTTGATTCGTAGGTACAAGCTTATCGTTGAGTTTTGGGACACGTTGTATATATAGATAGATTTGTAAAGGTTTAATTTAATAGTTACCTGTCCCCTCGCTTGTCTTAATCGGCCAGGACCATCACGGATGGCAGGTTCGTTAGATATTTTTTATATATACTTTATAACTGTCATTTTCTCGTCAGAACTGCTTCACCTAAACATGAGTTTATTTGTCACGTGCTGAAAACAGTTTCTTGTTATTTTATGTAGTGTTGTAGTTATTAAAGTATAAAGTTGTAAAGACAATTTATGGACACCATCCAGTACTTCTTTCATGCCTTTTTGTCTAAAAGTATTGGTCACTGTAAACTCCAGGATATGTAAGTTGAAGTATTTTCATTGGTGTCTTTCTGAAGTTTATTTTTGCCTCATGTTCTTTAGTATGAAATTATTAGCATTTACAGGATATATGCATTTATAGTTAACTTACGAAGGAATGCAGAAGGACTTTTGCTTGATAATCGTTACAGCTGAGGTTAACCGGAAAAATTGGACACCTGTTTTATTTTGACTTTAACGTCACCACCTGTCCGCGATTTAAACTGACCGATGCATTAATGTTAAATTTTCTTCATGTTCTTCTTCTTTTTCTTCTCCTTCATGTCACTACTTTGTAATTTCTGAGAACCTTCTTGTAATCCTCTCTGTTAAGCCATATGACTAGTAAGTTGAAATGTTGTTACATCGATGTTTAGAGGTACATCTTGGTTGCTTCGGACGTTGAGACATTAATAATGGCCTACTCTTTATTCGGCTTAATTGCTTTTTCTGTAGATCTTTGTTTTCCTAACGTAGCCTAGTCTAACATCTGTTTGTGTATTAGGTAAAAAAAAAAATAAATGTTATATATCGTCGATTGCTTCTGAAAGCAAAATTAATTATTTTGTGCTTCAGCAAGTTCCGTGACGTTTTCCATTCGCTCACGATTATCTTTTAGTTTTGTTTTGCGTTTTTTTTCCTCCTTTGAGTTTCTCTTTCTTTTTAAAGTTTTCTTTTAGGGTTTTATTTTTCATTTTCTTTTTTGGAGGTAAAAAAAAAAAAAGTAAGAGGGAGAATAGGTATTTTTGATTGATCAGAAGATGTTCCGGTTTCTTTTGTCTCCTTCTCTCGCTCATTTTCTTTCTTTTTCTCTGTGGTGGATGGATTGTGTTCGTAAACCTTTCCTGAACCAACCATCTGTTTGCATTACATTTGACAGGAGTTCATTCACACACCATCTGTTTGTATCTTCACTCTTCTAACCCCCTACCTAGTTTCGTTTTTAGCTTTAACTATTTTTCTTTCTTTTTTTTTTTTTAGTGCTCTACGCTCATACCTGGCTCACTTTTTTAAAAATATCGATTTCGTTTGGCCGCTTTTTTTTTTGTTTCTCCTTATGAGTATTGATTTTGTTTTTCTTATCTTTTTTTGTATTTCCTTTTAAATTTTTCGGTCGATTTCAGTCATTTTTCATTCTCAGATTTTTCGCCATTTTTTTTTTTTCCTCCCGAATGTTTTGCTCACAATTATCATTTATTGTCTGATGATCGGAATGTTGTGTGCCAAAAGTCCCACTATAATCTTTTATTTCTAAAATTAGATACCTGAGTACATAAGTGTGAAATGGACATAGGGACCTTTATTTTGGGGTAAATGTCAAACTTGGTAACCGTCTTGCAATCCTTCACATTGTGTGGAGATAAATTTTTCCACAAGCAATCCGGAAATTTTTCTCAGAATTTCTTCCCAATGTCTGAATTTGACTGTTACTGAAAATTTTCATGATACTTCCACATTATGTGTTCAAATGCTATCCCCTTTTCGCAAGCAGGGTTGTAGGCATCTAGTCCAGTCACGAGACACTCGTCGGATGAGATTTTGTGACTTCTTTTAAAACATAAACGACTTGCTTCCAAATCCCCACAGAGAAGAGTCCCAAGTCAAGGGTGTAAGGTCTGTTAATTTCGGAGGCTTTACCATATCCATCAATCCAGCGACTTGGAAATTGAATAGCCAGCCATTGCCAAACAATTGTCCCGAAGTATGCTGGAAAGGAAGGGAAGCTGCCACCTTCGTCAAAAGGCAGTGTCCCTCAGTATTTTCAAGTTCCATTCAAAATTAAAATTTCTTTTAATGAAAACCGGTCCAATCATACGGTTGCCCTATTTCCCACACAATATCTTAACTCTAAGACCTGTGATTGATTTGATTTTGGATCCAAATCTCCAGTGTGAGTTTATATAGCTCCAATACCAGTGAATCTGACTGTGAACGCCACCTTTCATAAAAAAAAAACACGCCTCATCGCCGAAGAGGGCACTCCGAGGGATAGAAAGGTCTTGCTAAGATTTCTGTAATGCTCACGTACAGAACTCGACACTCCACCAGACTCTGTCTGGGTCATCTTAAGAAAATTTCTGCATTATTTGTATTAAGTTAAAGTTTCCACTTTTGGGTTTGCGGGTCCGTAAAATAGACGAATGTATGGCCCAACATTCCGTCGAGTGTAGGTTGTGGGCAGTTAGCATAGCTCTAGGACCATCGTTACTGCTTTTTATCAGTAAGGTTTTCAGACGACCAATATCTGGTCCGTCTAGGTAGCCACATTGTATGATTTGGTTGCGTCTTTTGCCAGAGATGAGGATCATCTCAATTCTGTCTTCCCTCGTTAGTGCCATCTTCAGTCCTCAACCACCTGCAAGGAAATTACGAACATGTCAATTTCAAATTGCCATGCAAAATTTTCAATGACCATACCTTTTAAACCGTGATAAATAGGCCAAATCAGATAAGTGGAATGAATTTCTGAGAAAATTCTCGTGTTTGATATATCACAAGGTTCTCTTTATATTTGAAAAAAAAATGGACCTCCATCCAATATGGCGGATTTCAAGATGGCGGTCGAATTCGTCATGCATCAAAAAATTTATAAATTCCCATGTCCATTTCATATGGTTGTACTCAGACGGTTTGACTGGTACTTTTGGGCCAATCTTTCAAAATGGATAATTTGATTTCACATGTTAATTTCTATTAACCAAAGTTTGAATGGTGATTCTCGATTTTGATGGATTTTCAAATTAATACTTTTCTTCCCCCCCCCCCCTCTCTGAATTTAGAAATTGCCCAAATATAGTGTTCTCGTAAGTCGCTGTCTGCATCCGATAACACCAGGACCTCGAATATAAATGGCTGTAAATCGTTCTCGAAGTAAATTGGATGCGATGTTTTTCTTAGGGAGGTATAATAAAAATATGGAATATTCTTCCTAAAATTAGGTAGATTTTTTTTATCGTTGAAGAAAGACGGGTTTCGTGGGGGCTATTGTGTATGGAAAAAAACTCGCTGTTCGATAAGGAAAGAAGTAATTGCTACCGTACGGAGTTTTATTCCAGTCGTAAAAAATGATGAAAAGCATCGACGAAAAAATTGCTTGATGGCATTTGACAAATTCAAAAATTAAAAAAGAAAATAGCTATAAAAATATTGAGGGAAAGACCAGATGAACTTTTTTTTTCATATTTTACGATTTTTTTTTTTTTTTTTTGAGTTGGAGGAGGGAAGCATTGCTTTTAAGCTATTCGACTTTCCATTTGGAAAGCTCTGCTTGAAACTGAGCTTACGAATCATATATTGACATTTTATGTTGGAGAGAATTTTCTCCCCCTAAAGTGAAGAATTTTTCCCTTAAGTAATGGAAGCACCATGTAAACAAGAAAACTGAATGATGAAATGAAAGCGTAGAAGTATTAATGAAATTTTATATCATTCGTCACGTGAAGCTCTGTTATGCATTTATGAGGCCCACTTTGAGCTATTTTGAAGCAAATGGGTTGTCGAAGATGCAGATTTAGCTCTATATTCACTGTAGGCCAGTTGGTTTCTAAAATATTAAAATCTTTTTAATGTCCACCTATCGCTGTGATTTATTTTACACTGCCATCGAGTAAGATGTTTTACTTTTAACAGGTGTGACTTAAACATCAGATTTGTGTTCTGTGAATATTGATATAACCTGCACAATTATCACAAAAGCTCGATGGTGTGAATGTGATGCTTCTAATAAGTGAATAGAGAGAGAGAGAGTACGTACTACAGAACAAAAACAAAAGCATCACTAGTGTAAACGGGAATTGGGGATGTCATTAACATCAGATTTTATCCTTTAAATGGGATGTTTCCATTAACTTAGCCAAACTCTTTATCAAACAACTTAGATCAGAGTGAATAGAGATTTGCAATTCATAGTAGAGAGTAAAAGTAATTTCGCCTTTTTATTCCTGGTATTATTAAAGTAACAAAGAAAAGGGATTATATCAACCTCAGATTTATTTCAATTTCAATTATTTTGAATTGTGTGTGTGTGTGTGCGTGTGCGTGTGCGTGTGCGTGCGCGCGCCTGATTGAGATATCTTCGAAAATAGTGACTTATTTGTATTCTGACTGTAGTTGACCAATGAACTAGATACAATAAATCTCTTAACATCAAATTTATTATTAATCAACTCGTATGTAAATTCTTTATTTTAAAAAATTTTACTACAATATTTGCATAAGCTGTCTGCTGTCTACTACAAACTTCGTTTTAACGAATCTCGAGGGACCAAATAAAATTATTTCATCGTATCTATATTTTTTCCATTGTTATATATGAGGCATTTAAGAGCCAATTAAAAAGTAGTCAGAATCGATACGTTATATCGCAGATCGTTATGAAGTTTGCTCTAACTACTATCTCAGAATAGAATTCACATGTTTCTTGCAATCCAATAAGGCACTTTTCATAAGTTTTGCTGGGGGACAAATGGATTGCTCATCTGGTGATTTCTGATGTTTACGTAATTTAATATACAGTCGAATCCCATTATAGCGAATCTGGGATATTGCGTTTTTTTAATCTGTTCGCAATCAATCTTAGATTTGGCTAATGGTTGCAGCATACTTCTAACAGGAAACAATTCGGATACAAAGTTCTAAAAATTCCCCGAATTTAAAAAAATTTGAATCGTTTTTCCAAGAATTTGCAAAAAGAGTCCTATTATCGGTCGTCTGCTGCCGGTTTCCTAGAATTATGAGCGTATCCACTGCTTATTATAAAATCTTATTTTCCTCCCTCGCTCATTGAAGTCCTTCTCATTCGTTGCTTGTTTCTCGGTACAGCATTTGCATCTTAATATAATTTGAATCTTCATGATTGGCTCCGAAAATTTGAATTAATTGTATGTTTTAATTAAAACCTAGATTTAGCGCACCCTTCGTTATAACGAACCTACATACCTTACCTGTGATTGTTCGTTATATCGGGGTTCGACTTTACGTTACTCTTGAATGCTTGCAGAGTTATAATAATCAAGAGTTTGTATTTTTAAACTTATCGACTTTTTATTTTTATTTCAAAATTTAGAAGACGTTTTTATTATCTCCGCAGGTCTTTACACACGCTACTATTGCATCGACATCATAATTGACTTGGAAGTTCCAAGTTAGAGCACAGTCCCCTATAATCGCGATAAAATATGACTTAGTTTTTCGTTTAAAACTGTTGAAGGAAGTAAATTTTCTCTTAATTGAGTAATTCATGCGACGAATTTGTCTCGTTTGACATACACGATAGCCTACCCCCCTTTGGTCATTGCCCCTGAGGCAGAGAACGACACGCATTCTGCTTTGACTTGTTTTAATTTCTCGGATTGTGGGTTAGTTGGTATATTTTCTACTAGAGGTCGCGCTTTACTTTAAACACAATGTGTGAAAAGGGATTTTATTTTGAGCTATGTATCGTTAATATTGTAACTCTACTCATCTTCTTTCTATCTCTCTCCCTCTTTTTTTGTGAATCATTCTGTCCGTTCTCCTGCTCCTCTTCTTGACGTTATATCCGAGAGCCTAACCTCCACCTTGTTTAGAGGGTTTTAATTAAATTCCTCACCTTTTATCTACGTGCGAAGAAAGAGAACATTTCATTTCATCCAATAAACCGTCAATATGAGGTGAGGCAGAGAGAAAGAAAGAAAAAGAAGCAACGAACATTCCTCACGAATGTTGTTGAGAAAAGGTGGATGCACTGAAAATGGGCAGAGGATGAGGGGAATAGAAAGAAAGGAAGAAAGAAAGACCGAGAGAGAGAGGGAGGAGCAGGCAAAAAATAGCGAAATATAGAGAGAGGCAGAGAGAGTGAGGTAAAAAAAATCCCCAGATATCTGGAACAAAAGGAGAGGTCGAGATGGAACGAAGGGTGGAACGAAAGAGAGGGAAGGGAAATAAAGAAAACAAGAAGAGATTTGAGAGCGACAGGGTTTGAGGAGAATGGGATAGAAAGAAGAAAGAAGGCACAAGTTAACAGCAGTAGCAATAAAGGTAATTGCTCAGCCACTTCCGACTTCGTTTCTCCAATATAAATATATATACAGAGAAAGAAAAAACCCACAGGTAAAAATGCGTTTCAAGGTTTAGTGACAAGGTTGGATGTTATGAGGGAAGTAAATGGGCGTTTTAAAAAAGCCTCGAAAATGACTATGGAACGAGGAAAAAAATTAATTAGCATTGGATTGGTGGATTGTTCACATATGATGTTGTCAGAGGTTAAGTAATTTTTTTTTTTCCCTCCATCTTCAGTGTAAATTTTTTTTTCTTGCAACAAGATGCTGTAATAGTCCTCCCGTGGAATGAAGCCAAGGTTGAAGGGAGGTATGTGTAAAATTAAAAATTAAAAATCAAAAAAAAAAAAAAAAAAAAAAAAAAAAAGGGCAGAAGAAAGATGTAATGGGTAGGTATTGGGAGGAAGAAGATGACGCTATGGAATTTGAATGTTGGGTAAAATGTGTCAACGACACTTTATAAAATGGTGGAATGTTTCCTTATTTCCTTCCTTCCTTTCGTATATGAGGAAAGAGTTTTTGTAGACAGAGTTGATGAAATCGTTTCGTAAGCTTTATGGAATGTTGATTAAGTTTTAAATTTTTTTGCATCGATGAAATTTTGCTCATTCTTTAGGCATTTGTCATAAATTCGTTTTGGATTTTTTATTTAGTGATGAGGAAACGTTTACTCATTTGCCTGACTGGAATATCATACACAGGATTAGTATTGTGATTTCTGGGAAATTGTGGTTGTTATATTCTTTCTTATACTTTCTATAAAATATTTTTTGATATTGGTTGGTAATATTGACTCAGTCGTTAAATTCGATCGCATATTTAATTACCACTTTACTAATACTGAATGTAATTTTTTTTTTGGTGTAAATAATTTTTATTAATATTATTCATTATTATTAAGGATAAGATTCCGTAGTTGCTACAATAAGTTTAAAGAAAACAATGTGACGATGACTTGTAAATTACTCATCATACATGCCAACGTGTTCCCAGCAGGCAGTAGCCCCAAATGCGTATTAATGAAAAATGAAAATAACAAATAAGAATAAAACTGTATAAGCGAAGCGAAAAGCTGAGTTAAGGAATTAAAAAAATAATAATTCATGTATTAATAATAATGATGATGATGATGATGATGATGATGATAAAGCAAAAATAAGGATCACGACAATTTGGAATTACATTTTTTGATGCTTCCCGATAGACTAGAGCCCAATAAATGGTTAATAAGGGAAAAAAGTTAAAAAAAAACGTTTGTTAAACCAAAAATATTAAAGTAACGATTATAAAGTAAATAGAGATTATTTTTCTCTATTTATTAATTAATATCGGAGGTAATGGCGTGAAAAAATCCTCCTATGATCATTTTCCAATTATGATTATAAACTAGTGTAAATTTGACAATTGAGTTAATCATACCCAATAGTGAAAGGAATTTTGGCGAATCATAGGGCCAAATCACTAGTTTTGTCATTGAGATTGAACTTATCAATCCTAATTGCAGATAAGGATAATCAGTTATATACGAGGCTTGTCCCTAAGGTAAGTACCGTTTCGTTCTACTGCCACCGCAGCGCTAGAGTCGCAGTTCCGAGCATGCACACTCGTCTCTCTGGTTCATTATCTTTGCACTGACGCCATGATTGTGTTGTGTTTACATTTATTAGTGATCGTTGAAAATGTTTCATAGTGATCACACGCCCGCGGACTGTGAATTGTGTTCTGTAATACGGTTTTTGAACGCAAAGAACGTTAAGCCAGCTGAAATTCATCGCCAACTTGTAGAGAATTATGGGGAAAACGCAATGACTGATGGAATGGTAAGAAAGTGGATTAGGTGTCACTGCTGGTGTCACTCTAAAACCTTATTCAAGAATTCGGTTGGGAGCAGTTCGATCACCCGCCGTACAGTCCCGATCTCGCACCTTCTGACTACCACTTGTTCTTGAAATTGAAGCGTGATTTTGGAGGAAGTCGCTTTGGCAGCGATGACGACGTAAAAAACGGTGTTCAGCAGTGGCTGTCTTCACTGGCGGCATCTTTCTATGAAGAGAGCATAGAAAAGGTGGTTTCCCGCTACTACAAATGTCTGAACAAGGGTGGCAACCATGTAGAAAAATATTTAAGAAATGCTCTTTCATGTAAAAATAAATTTTGTTTTGAAAAAAATGTTTTTATGCGTTTTTTCCAAAACGGTACTTACTTTCCAAACACCCCTCGTAGTTCGTCCTGACTTATTTTGCGCTAGATGTGATGGCCGTTTCAATTGTTGGACATTGCTTAATTTTTATTGTACAATGCATAACAATTGACATGCCCATCATATTTCAAGCAAAATAAAGGTGGATGGACTATACTAAACTGTCATAATTGAGTTTTCTTATTGTGGCTATAGTTTTGAGTTCATATTCCAAAATTATAGACAATGTATGCATAATAACCAGTTTCCACAAAATAATGTTACTGTTAATGCATTTAAATTTAGAAATATATACATTTCAGTATTTCTTCTATCACTTTCTAAAATTTCTTTTTGATCCCCGTGAGTTTGTTTTTTTTTATTGCACAAATATTCCTAATGAGGGTCTTCGACAAAAGATGTAAGATATTTATATTGTTAATGCCAAACTTTCCTCAGTGATTTTGAACTGGCAAGGAACGACGCCATTCAGCGAAACAACGTTAGGAATAATTTAATCTTTATTTTTAGATTATTCAATTTTTGCAACTCAATTCATAGGTTAAAATGTTTTCTTAGTTTTTCGGTCTCTGTCAGTCCTCTTTTGCTATACCACCATGTATGATATAGTCGATACTTATTTGCTACTGTTAAAATACAGGGTCTCACAGTGAACCAAGTACTAACTTCTAAAATACAAATCTGACAAGAGTACAAATCTGGAAGAATTATTGTACTTTGTGTATTCCGTTTCCAACAAAAACGACACCATTTTCGAATATGGAAGTCAACTTTGAAATGTGCAATGGAATCTTCTATTTTTAATGGTATTTTTCAGATTGTACTCAACATCGGAGAAATATTTTATTCTTGGTGTTTTTTTTTTAATTGAACCAACCGTTTAGGAAATAGAAGTACTGGAAGTGTGATGTGCTTGGATTTAAAAAAAAACGTGAAACATAGTGGATTATAGAATAGACAGCAATGTATTTATTTGAACATAACTTTTTACAGTAATGCGAAACAATGGTTGTACAATAAATGATGTTATAATAAATATTCAATCTAAAAAATTGATGAACAATTGTTGTTTTTTGCCTTTTCTTTAAATCCAAACACACCACGCCTTCAGTGCCTCTATCTCCTAAACCGTTCGATCAGTTGAAAAAACAACAAGAATAAACCATTTCTCAAATGTTGTATACAATCTGAAAATACCATTAAAAATAGGGGTTTCCATTGCACATTTCAAAGTTGACTTCCATATGGGGAGGTCGTGGCCTGGTGGGCTTTCACTGAAGACAACTTTTGTGAAGTTAAGCAACATCAAGCACGGCTAGTCACTGGATGGGTGACCATCAGTGACACACGATCTTCAACCCCCCCCCCCCTCCCGGCTGCTGCGACCATCATGCAGCAGTCGTCAATCCAAGTTCATCCAGGGACCCAACTTGTTGGTCTCTGGCCATACAGGCCCTGGACGGCTATTGGATTCCATCAAAGAAAAAAAAAATGGTGTCGGTTTTTTTGGAAATGGAATACGCCTAAAAATCCCGCACATAAAAAGTACAATAATTCTTCCATTGAAAGGACTGTCAATTTTTTATTTTAGAAGTTGTCTGTTGGTTCAATTTAGGTTAGGCACCTTGTAATGTACAAAGGTTTATTGTTTTAGGTGAAATAATCCGTTAATATTATCAGTTCCCAATATACATTGAATGTACTCTTACATTTAGTCTGTTTTTTTGGCTAAATGTGTACCATATTTGCATAAAATTTCTTCCAACACAATAATAGCTACGTAGCTATATAAATATCCAGTGGAGCGAGTACCTGATAGCCGTTCCCAATAATGTGTTGAATCCTAATGATCCAGAACCTGGCCTATTCCGATAATAAATTTTTCAGTTTCTTCTTGTACTTATTCAGTTATTACATTTGCTTATGTTTTTTAACGTAATCTATAAAAATTTTTTTTTTTTTTTGTTTTTTCAGGTAAGACGAAAAATGTCGACACCTTAACTCATCTAGTCTGTTAAGATAGAATAGTAGCTGCAAAGGTAGGGATGAGTCGCTTCTATTTTATGTTGATTTATAGTTTGCTTTAAATACCCCGTTTTAATAATAAAAAATAAATTTCGATAATAAATTTATACCTAATTGTTCTGAACCTGAAGTTGTTGCTAATGCTGCCCAATTTATTTTCGTGTTTAATTTCACTTTATTGATATTATCGACGACGGTTTTTCTTCTAGAACGGTGCGAGTATTTTTAAATTTCCAGGATTATAAATTATATTTTTGAAATATTTAATCTTCACTTCTAATATCTCTTTGCGTATTTAATTGTATATTAGATGTTTAGGATTTTTTTCCAGCGGAAAGGGAGACAATTTAAGCAGGTAGTTTAAAAATTGCGAAAATTGCCCCCTTTTTTATTTTTGTATTCTAGTCTTCTTTTTGTTCAAAAGAGAAAAATTTAAAAAGCTGTCTAATATCACGTGAATCTACGTACGAGTTCATTTTGGAATTCTCGGTTTTGAACCCTTTGTCTCGAATTACTGCGCCAGTCTATAATTATTCCATTCGTGAATGAAGTGAAATGTAATTGCAGCCGCTTATTACGAGCGTTGTTGACTTTAAGAAACAGAAATTGCAATTACGGAGGCATGTTTTGGGGAAAAGGGAGGGTAGGGGAGTGGGGAATCGTAAATTTCAAGAGGAGATAAGGTTAATTAAAAATGAAATTACGAATTTAGAATGGCACGTATACTGCTTTATAAATTTGTTTTGTGTACAACTGCTTAAATCGTGTTGCGAATTTTGAAGTCTGTATGGAAATTGGTGTTAGGAGGGGGATATATTTGTCTCTACAATAATTTATAAAATATTATTCTTATTCTTGTTGCTCTCTTGTTTTCAGTTAATTGCCTCAAATTGCATCAAAAATGCTGTTGGAGAGCGTTTATGTTGTTGTTTTTTTTAAAGGTGTATGGACGGGTGATGGTTTTAACGTTCGGAAGGGCATTAAAATATAATTGGGCGGCGAAACGTTTTAGAATCTGTAAGTGTGTGTTTCTGCGCTATCCCGGATGTAATTCGCCCCTTTGTCAGAAATTATCGATCTTGTCGCTTCGTATAAAGGGGAGACGGCACTTTTCGAAACGCATATATTCGCCTGAAAAGCAGCTCTTTTGCGAAACGTAATTGGCACCGTTTTAGTGTATGCGGTTTTAAACAGATGGGCTTTGGCTCTAATAATAATTCTTGTCGCTTATGTCGCGTGTGTTTGCTTGCTGTTTTATCTTGAGAATTGTGGACCTGTTATTTATCGTACGCGCACCATCACGAACGTGAAATGTGTCTATGCGGTGGCTGATCTCTTTTCATTCTGGAATCCCCCAATTTCTCTCTTTTGCAATGATAGATGGCCATTGGTTGATAATACGAGGGAGAGAGGGAGAGTAATTATCTAATTTAGGTGATTTATATATATGCTGCAGCGCCATATAATTAGCATGGAAAATTGGCCGAGAGCGATTTAGAGGAGAGCGTTTGTCTGTTGTGTGTTTATGATTACTGTTGGTGGTGGTGTTATTCGGCTGTTGTAATAATAGACGATATGCTCTCATATTGTGGCGTTTAATTTGTTGTTGTTTTAGCTTTTTTAATGCAAAAATTAAACTACCGAATTAACGTGTAGAGTGACGAATCCGTCTATACTAATTCACGGTTTCCGGGGAAAATGGGAACCAAACCACTTGCGAGAGTTAATGTTTTAATTGGTGGTTCACCAGAAGCGAATCGCTAGATTCAACTCTCTTCGGAAATCATTTATTGTTGCTAATAAACAATTTTATTAAGTGGAGGGAAGAAGTTTAGAATTAGAGGAGGATGGACATGGTGTAATCAAGTAATCATCAAGAACTCGTTTTTTTTAATTATTTCAGAAGATAACTTGTTTTTTAACGCGTGTAGAGAAAAACTCTGGCTAGACATTACTTCAGTCGACGGAAATGTCGCTTTGAATTCCGTGGCGCGTTTTTGAAAACGTGATCAACTAGGTACGAGATGCTATAAAATATGGCACTTATCCAATCTTTTAATTTCCACCGTCACCTTCAATATAGTCTCCTTGGGCTTCTATACATGGGTTCCAGCGATGTTCCCACTTCTGGGAGCACTCCTGAAAGTTCCCACGTTGGAGAATGTTTAACACCTGCTGCGATTCCACGTGGAGTCAAATCGCCGCCCTTTTGACCCCAATTTCAATTTTCGGAAGCGGTAAAAATCGCAGGATGCCAGAGGACAGCGTCATGTTGTTTTTGTTGAAGTCCCTCACAGCGAGCGATGTATGCGCCGGAGCATTGTCGTGATTGAGCAGCCAATCTTTCTTATTCCACATTTCTGGCCTTTTGCGCCTCACGTTTTCCCCTTAATCGTCTCAAAACGTCCCATATGACAGTCCAAGGCGATCACAAACATTGTGATCATTTCCAGAGTTGTGCTTGTTGATGTTCGACCAGAATGCTTGTCGTCTTTCACAGACTCCTGACCATCTTTGAAACGCTTAAGCCACTCAAATGTTTGAGTTTGGCCTAAAGCTTGTTCACTAAAAGCCTTTTTCAACAGACTGTGGGCTTCAATCGCAGCTTTCTTCAGCTTTAATATCAAGAATCGCAACACCACCAACCCAGAGTGACAAAAACTGCTCAAACTCAAAATCCTGTGGACATAGGATGACGCCGCTTGACACAATTACAGCTGAGACGTACCCCTAACACCATCCATCGGCAAAACTTCGTACCTCTTACGGTTCGGTCAGAATAAAACAATTTCGGGAAATTTTGGATAGCACCTCGTATATACACGTACGCACACACTGGCCAGTTAGAAGTATCTGTTTCATAGTTTATTGGTAACCATTTGGCCCTATTCACAGTATTTATGTATCAGTAAAAGTGTTGATTTACTTTTGAGTTTGATGTAGGACCATACTATCAGGAGTTGCTTCTTGCACCCTTTTTGTTACTCAATGTGCAATATAGGAAATTATTATTGTGTAAAGTGTAGACAGACATGTGATAAGGCCATACTATACGGGGTCTGTAGTTTAGTGGCAAGTTATTTTATGTTTGAGGAAATGTGGCGATGTTTGTGGTGTTTGCATTGTGTAGAAAATCTGTTTTGCAAATACCAGATGCAAACAGGTGAACTGCTTATACCAGAAGTTCTGAATCCTATCGGGGGTTATCTAATTGCGCGTATGTTGTTGACTTGTGTGAGTTCTTCTGCTGTTATGTTAGTGTATGATAAATCAGTGGAAGATTAGGCGTTCATCAGACTCTCCCTTAATTCTAGCAGATTTGTTGGAAGAGAATCTTGTTCTAAGATATGTCATTCCAACAAGTCCCATAAATTCTTTATGGAATTGAGATCTGGGCTCTGGAACGGCCATGATCAATGACGGAACTCATCTTCGTGCTCGTTAAACACTATTGGACCAATCGTGTGCGATGCAGCCAAAATAAAAATTGCAGCATGGCAAGCTGTCTTCGTCGGCAACAATGTTCGGTAGTCCGTGGAACGCACCAGACCTTTCATGAATATCAGGGGACCAGCTCTATACCAGCATAAGAAGTTCCATACCATGACGCTACTACCAGAATGCTTTAGTTGTCTCGATAAGACATGCTGAATCCACTTCTTTATGAGGCTCCTGCCATAACCCCTGTCTACTGTTCGGTACAAAACATGTCTCGGGATTCGTTAGACCACATAACCAGGAGTCCAGTCACGATTTAGGTTAGCTTTGCTGTTCTTAGTAGAAATAAGGATTTTCGTATGGGCATGCGAATGCCGATTTGAATCCGCTTCCTTTGCTGGCGCATAGTTATGCCAGATATGGGCTGGGAATAGCCTGTTAAAATAATTTGTCAATTTTGAACAGTGGATATCTTATTTTAAGAGACGGAGGTCTCGCTCATGATTGATCGTCTTTGAGCTACAGTTATCCCTTTTAGGGAAAAACTGGATCATTTTTCCAAGGGTTGAATATTTTGGATGTCGCACCTTTCGAGAATCCAGTCAGCTTCTTTTGAGAATTCATTGTTTCAGTCGTACTCTAGACGAGCACCAACAGTGAGTCCATTTTCATAGTCAGAGAACCGGGTTCTTTTTTCCCTCCAAACTGATCAAATTCTACGATAGAGCCATCCAAGTCTTTTTTAAATAATATTAATCACATGACATCAAACTATTCTGCATAAAAAGCGGATTAAATAAATTTTATTATGTTTCACTAATGTTTCTAATTTATTGGCTTGTGTGTATGCTATAATGTGTTGCTTACATGAAATCACACAAAATAGTCATTTTCAAAGACATTGCATTTTTGGAGGCCGGTGGAGAATTTAAAAAAGAAGTAGTTGAAATCACCCCAGGAATCGGACGTTAAATTTCTTTTGTTGAATTTAAAAGAAATGGCGAGTTAACCCCATGGAAATCTTTTTTCGTCGTCTTAGGACATAAAAATTTTTTTATTGACGTGAAAAATAAAGTCTGTCATCTCAAGGATGACTGTGCGCGTGTTTTAGAGTTAATCCTTTCCATGAGACGGGAGTGTGTAATTGAATGAAACGGCGTTACTACGGTGCGTGTTTTACTACGTGTTCTCATTTCGTTCTTGTGAATTATTCTTCTTCGTTTTCTTTCTTTTCACCCGCTCTCTCTTGGGAGTCGATCTTTCTTTTTTTCTGAAGGACGAGAAGAAAGATGAAGAGGAAAAAAATTGGCGGCGAGTTCTAAATGGGCTTTTATGCCAGTTTTAACGATGCGAATAAGTGAAATAGAAGTGTAATTAAAATTTTATTTTTACACTGTCCTACGTCATAAAACGAGAAGGTTTTTAAGATGCCTGATTCTTTTTTTTCCATATATTTTCCTCACTAATCTGAATTCGTCGTTTCCTTTAAATTCACTTTAATGACGCGTTTAACGTATGTTTGTGTTTTTTTGAAGGAAAATTTTATTTTAGAAACTTTATGACCGTGCCGAGTTTGAAAGTGCACTGAAGTAGTTGGAGAGCTGTGAATTATTCCTTTCTGAATCTTATTATTGTTAGCATCTCTGTAAGTCTTACAATGTCTTTCAAATGAAACTCGTTAGAGAACTTCAGCTCGCATTTGGGACAATACAAAACACATAAGTACGTCGGAATCCATAAAATCTCCATTTCTGGAATCCATGGCTCGTGGTTTCGAATTTTTGAATAATTATGTTTGTCCAAAAAACATTCCTAATTTGAGGAATAATGAGGTAACTGTTCCCGGCTCTCATCTTGGGGTAATGCCTCTGAGAAACCCCATCAGTGCATTTGCTATGCGTTTGGGGAAATGGTCGGGGCCCAAGCGGCCGAAATGAAAATCCTGAGATGTGTGGCAGGTGTTACCCTACTAGATAGAGTGCACGACAGCACAATAAGGGGGGGGGGTCTTTAGATCCACCCGAAACGGATGCTGTAGACTGGTCTTCTTTAGCAGATGCTATTTTCCAAGCAGGTGGGTAAGAGAACAAGGGATTGGCCTAGAGCTAGGTGGCAAGACTACAAGGAGAACCTGAGTTCGAGTCGCTTGGTAAAGAGAGAGGCGTTCAAATTTGATCTGGACTTTATTTTTATAAAGTCAGGAAACTACAAAAAAACACGCACACACCTGTTATTTTTCAAAGAACTCTCCTTGCTTCTCTACACATTTTCCCAGCGTTCTGGGAGCATCTGGATACCGGTTCTGTAGAAATCTTCAGGCTGATGTCGAAATCACGTCAGGACAGCCTTTTTCACTTCCTCATTGGAGCCGAACCTCTGCCCTCCCAAGAACTCTTTCAATGCCCGCAAGAGAGATTACCGGGCTGTGGTAAAATGTCCCATTTGAGTTCCGTCAGTGTGCCCATAGTGTGTTCTGGCTGTGTGAGGTCTGGCATTGTCTTTCAGAAAACCAGCACCACTGGTTAGGATTCCTAGACGCTTTTTCCTTAGTGCCGGCTTCAGGAACGTCCTCAAAATGTCACAGTAGTAGGGCGTTCTTCCAGAAAATCGACATGAATGATACCCTTAATGTCCCAGAACACAGTCGCCATCCCTTTCGTTGCCGACGGTGTCATCTAGGGTTGCTTGGGTCGTGGGGATTCAGTGTGTCGCCACCCCATGCTCTCGCACGCTTGCTTTCAGGAGTAGGGTGATAAATGCATGTCTCATCGGTGGTCACAACACGCCTTAGGAAGCTGTAACTTTCCCTGCTTTATCCCTGCAGCAGCATGGAACAGATTTCCAACCGGATGTTTTGTGATCCTCGGAGAGTTGCTTAGGGGCCTATCTGGCACAGATCTTGTTGAATTTCAGCTTATCGTGGATGATGGTCTCCATACTGCCAGTGCTGATGTTCAGTATTGAAGCCAATCCTCGGACATGAATCCGCCTGTTGTCCCTTATCAGCTTATTTGTTCGTGCGATGATGCCACCATTGACAGCAGTTGCTGGCTTTGCCTTATGAGGTTCGTTGCCGGTGGATTCTCGCCCTCCTTCAAACTTTTGGCAGCAAGGAAAGACGGATGATCGAGATATTTATGACTCGGCGACCTGTCTTAGAAATCTCTGATGAATTTCAGATGCTTTCACGCCTTTGTTGTGGAGAAACTTGATTATTCGTTGTTCCACTTTGGTCGACACATCGCTGTTCGCCTTTTTGTTTAAACAACCAATGGGTTGTCATGGCAACCGGATGAGTGGTGCTGCATTTGCATGACAGGCGGTAGTTGCCATCCCAACAATGAACGGTTAAATTTTTACAACAGTGAAATTTACAAAAAATTAAGACCAGATGAAATTTGAACGCCCCTTGTATTATCATTGCGGACATTCGTCTGATCTTGGAAGATTGCGGTCCTAACGGATAAGCAGATTTGAAAAGTAAGTATGAGGTAAACTGCAGAAAATACTCTAATAATTTAATCATTATTGCACAAAAGGAAGGAAAAATTACGAAAAGCTCGTAGTCCCTGATTCGATCGCGGAATTATTTTCCTTATTTTCTGATAAATAAATAAATACTGGAGATAATGCTCCAACATAAGGTGAAAAAAATTCCGCGATCTGGATTCGAACTAGGTACCTGATTATTTTAGACCTACCTCTTATAAAATTTTTTAAAACTTTTTTAATAATTTGTGGAAGCATGCTCTTCGTTGTGTACAGCATTAAAAATTTTTTAAAAATAATATGAGGTTTCACGTTTGGAATCGGATTTACCTGTCCAAATGCTTATCTTCACTTGATTTCATACAGACAGATAAAATTGGACCCTAGCGTGTCGGCATTTGTCTGTGCGTGTGCTTGAGTGATGGCTGATTGGGTACTTAAGAGTCGAAAATATTCAATAAACTCTAACCACAACTCCTAATTATTAGTTCTGATAGAAAAATAATGCTCTGTTTGATATTTAGCCGAAATCGCAAACCATAAGTAGCCATTAAGCTGTCAGGAATTTATGGAAAACTGAATTTGAACATAGAAAGAGGAAGTTAAAAGCCAAGTACAGGGGCATTTGTAACTACTTATTCGTGGAAAGCCGCCTTTGGCAGGTGGACGATAGTAAACAGTGTGTTCTGTAATCGTGAATGTTAATTTCGCTCGATCTTTTGGTTTATGAAGGGAGCTGTGTTTTAGCTTTATAGATTTTCTTAATCTAATAGCGTGCATAGCAATGAATTCATCGTAGTTTCTATGAGTTTTTTTCGCTTGTGCAGATTAATTTTTGTCGCCATTAATCTCTGTGGTTCTGGAGAATACTCATTTTTTATTTTGGATATTTTGTGAAGTGTCGTCATTCGTGTTCCTAGAGGCTTTATGAATTTGCTTTGTGCACGCAGATTCACTCACTCGCATGCACCCTCTTGATTGGTGGTCGTTTCTCTTTCTCATGCAATTTTCATATTTTTTGGAGCTCAAAGAAGTTGCATTAAACAGTGGGTGGGGGATTAGCAGCGAGTCGAGCAGGTGGCTTCGTTCGTTTTGGTGTCGCGCTTAGGGCGTCGTCATCGAGCGAGTCGTCGTTGCTCTAGACCTCGTGCATTTTGGGTGCCTCACTCCGGGAGCACCTATCCATCCGTCGTCCGATGACCCACCCACCTATCCACCCCCTTCTTCCTTCCTTTAGATTTGCCTTCACCCTCTCTCTCTCTCTGATTGTCGTCAGCGGGAGATCACAACATAAAGTTGAATGTCACTGCCACTACTCTGGCTCGGATCTCTCGGTTTCATTCTATTGGAATCTTGCGCCCTCTGAATATTAATTTTTCTCTTTCGCATAGCTCAGCTAATATTTATTAAAAAATAACATTTTTTGTAGCTTTTTCTGGTTGTTCTATATTTTTTATTGAAGTATTATTGAAGTGTTCGCATTGTGATATTGAAGTATACACTAAGGGTAGGCAACTTATATTAAAAATGTTTGGAAAAAAGAGACGCAAATAAGCGGATCATAACTTTATTATTCAAAATAGACACTTTCAGATGTTATACATCTCTGCCATCAAGATATCAGTGCATTTAAGCTAGCTTCACAGAAATCTTATCATCTGATGTTCTGGATTGAAGAAAATCAAGGCTGTTTTATTATTGAATCTGCCCTAAAAAAAGGTTCCAAATTCTCTAAAGAGTGGCAGTCCGTTGGCGAGAGTTCTAGATAGTATGGTGGTTGAGAGGAAGGGTTTCATAAATTAGATATACATGTTTGTATTGTTGTTTAACGCTTTGGTCTCGCGTTGTCTCGAAGCAGTAAAACTTCCTCTCTGTTGACCAGCGTGGGCCGCAATTCATTGTTAAAACGCATGCAAAAAAAAAAAAAACCCCAAAAAAAACCGAATGCGTTTATGTCGATGGTTCTCAGGGAACATATTATTTAGGACACACAGAATAACACCAATTTTTCACAGGATATATTATACTTTATTTCTTGGCCGTTAGGAATTATTCACCAACCCAATATTATTGCCTTCATTACCAAACTTGTGGCACAATATGCAATATGGTAAATTTTTTAGTCGACATTCTCCATAACCTCACACGAGTTTTGGTGTGCCAAATATTGTAGCCTCCATAAGATACGTCCCCATTACTCAAAGGTGCATTTTCAACATGAATTAAACATTCGATAACAATTAATCGAAAAATTCTGAATACGACTTAGGTATTTCTGGCTCTAGGCCGTTCACTCAAGATTCTTCCTCCTTGCTAAGAGCGAATCTGATATGCAGTGTCTTGTTTGTAAATGCAATGAACTGTGTGAAATAATGGACGTGAAACTGCACTGCGAAAACACAAAAGTGATGATGTTTGATAGGAGTGGCCAGAAACATAAGTCACGAGTCCGTTTGTCAGAAACATTTGAATGAGATTATCTGGAACAAATGTCTTGAGTTCGTCTACCTGATATGCCTGTTTGAGAGCAGTGGCTTCATGGTTGGAGAAATTGCGAGGAGAGTACTTGCGGGCAAAAGAATACTGGGTGCCTATGCACGACTGATTAACGGGGATGTTCCGATGAAAGAAGAAGTATGGCGATACATTAGGGTGTCTTTGTGCATAGTGTCCTCTATGGGTTTGAGATGGATTACAGCGGAGTGAAACGTAAGAAAGCATGCGAGCAATGAATGTGTGTGTGCAGTGTGTATATGATGGAAAGAATCAGACAGAACTGTTTAAAATGACTCAAGCATGTGGTGAGAACGCCAGAAGGTGTACAGTAGTGCGGTGGTGGGCCCACTCCCGCAAGGCAGGCCTGAGAAAATCATTACTGAGATTATTTGTTTGCTAGTTCGAAGGAATGTTGAGGAAGCGAGTGAGGTATGCAAAAATCGTGTGTTATGGAGAAAGACTGTGAAGAGTGTCAACTGACTGAAACGCTTGGCAGGAGTATCCCGTACGGCTACTCTTGTTACATCGATGATCTCCTCAGCCGACTTAATATCTTCAACCTTGACTTTTCTTTCATGTGGCCAAAGAGAACGAAATCGCGTGGTGCGAGATCAGGTAAGTATGGAGGTTGTGGTAAAACAACGATTCCTTTTATACAAGCACCATTTTGTCATATGAGGGGTTTTACTAGCTGATTGCCTAATGTTTGGCGGAATTTCACGTTAGCCCGTTGCTCAAACTACAACATTCTCTGCTTCCGCTGCTCGGATTCAAATATCCTTCAAAATAAAAACCGTAATTTTGTTTACGCATGCTAATAACTCTCACTGGAAAGACAGACGCAACCTATGCACAGTAGCGTACGCCAGCGATCCTATGCGCCGATTCCCGAACTTAAGGACTCTCAGAATATATAAGCTTCTTATCCAGATTGAAAAGTATTGTATCATTTTTAGTTTTTTTTTTAATTCTAATGGAAAAGAAACAACAACAGCAACAACAGCAAGATAACTTTATTAACTGTTTTTTATTTGTTAATAAATGTATTACATGAATATCCTAGAGCATGTATGCGTGTATTCAATCCAATTTTTTTCCAAGGAGGAAAGATGGCAAATAAAAAAAGAAGAATAAACGTTGGTGGATATTTTTCTCCCTTTTTTCTCTTTTATTTTCCTCCGCCAGTCTTATCCTTGTCCGTAATTGTCTGAAAAAAATAAATGGTCAAAGGTTGGCTATAAAAGAGATTGGAAGGGTCCCCGACTCCGAACGAATACGACAAACTTTCCTCGTTTCCCATCGAGACGAAAAATTACGATGTCCCATTTATAATTTTGTTACATCCATGAGTTATAAGCATTTTTGCAGGGCACAAGAGACATGCTTCGCAGATACCTCCCTCCTTACGCCCCCTCTCCCCAATCTCTCTCTCTCTCTCTCTCTCTCTCTCTCTCTCTCTCTCTCTCTCT